>PVIR01006761.1:0-64320 GCA_004026965.1 Petromus typicus
TATCCCACTGGAGCCCTATTTAATCAATATTACCTAGGTGAAGCTAGGCCAGGTGGCTCAAGTCTGTAATCACAGCACTCAGGAGGCTGAGGCAAGAGAATTGTCTTGAGTTCAAGGTCAGCCTGATCTACAAGGCCAGACTCTGTTTCAAAAAACAAAAATTACCTAAGTGACTATACTGGTCATAATATTATTATTTGACCACAGTTTTGTCCATCTTCTGATGCTGGACCAATATTACTTAAGCAACTGTACTTGCAGGCTGACTATAGTTTTGTCCCAGTTTGAACTCACCTCACTTTGTGGCTTTGCTCCTAAGAAGCCCCTAAGAAGCAGAGTGGGTGGATGACCTGCTTTCTAGGCTCCTTTCTGTCTCCCTTAGACAAAAGCTTTCTTTCTCTCAATAGATTTTTCCTATTCTTAACTTCCATTGTTCCTAGAATCCATTCTTTGATTTTAGAAAACATAAACTCGCGTTTCAGATATCTCGCAGGTTTAGGAGTTACATTCCTTCCCCCTGTCGCACTGTCTTCTGAAGCTACGAACTCTTAAAGGCCCTTGGGGCTTGTGAACACTGAAAATTACTTGCTTATATACATATCCCCCCTCCACCCCATCCTCACCCTTTGTGATCAATCCATTTCAGGCAATATAGAAACTAAATAATAGCATAACCTTCCAATACAAACACCAAACTCAGGCCAAATATACCTTTAAAAGCATAGCAGAAGCTGGGCTTAGTGGCACACATCTGTCCTTGGGAGGCTGAGGCAGGAGGATCACTGAGAGTTCAAGGCCAGCCTGAGCTACGTGGAGAGACCCTGTCTCAAAAAGAAAAGGAAATCTGCCAGGACAAGAGACAAACCTATAAAGCAAAAGGACAAAGAGAAGCTCCAGCCCTCTAAGCTGTGGCTGCCTGCCTTGTTGGCTACTGTGGATAACTGAGGCCTGGAAGGCTGAGGCCCTCAGGACAATGCTCTCAAGGAAGGCGAGAGCCAGAGAAATCCAGCCATCTGCAAAAGGAGGAGGACCAGGGCCTATCTCTGTCCTCACCTGGGTGATGGACTGGGAAAAGAGTTTCTCCCTGGAGATCCTGCAGTCCTGAGCTTCAAGCACATTTGAGTACACTGTGCAGGATCTGGGGAAAGACAAGACAAAACATTAACAAAATTAAGAAATTGGCAGTTCCGTGAGGATGCTTTGTGCACAGCGTCTTGACCCAGGCCAGGTAGTTTTCCACACAGAACTTCTGACAAAGTACAGGTTAAAGGCAAAAGAGTATTCAAAAAAATAGCATGAAGCAGGTGTGGTGGGCATAGCTGTAACTCTGGCACTCAGGAGGATTCCTTAAATTCAAGGCCAGCCTGAACTACACAGTGATGCGCTGCTTCAGTAAATTAATTAATTAAAAAATTTATAGAAAGAATTAGGAGAAAATACTCAAAGGCTAAAAAATTGTGTATGTATTGTGTAAGAACTATGAAATTATGAAGGGAAAGTTAAAGACATGAAGAGCAGAAGGAACAAGACTAAGGTCCACCCAGCTGGAACAAGACAGGAGAGCACAGTGGTGGCAGACCTATGCATGGCACGTGTGCCGCAGCCAGCTGCTTCTTATCACTGAAACGTCCAAAAGATTTGCCATCACTGTACAGAGAAAGGCAATATTCCAGGAGGCGCTGGCTGAGGACTGTCTAGACCGATGACTGACATGCAGTTTTCATATTCCAATATCACTATAAGCTACATGACAAAGAAATAACATTTATAAATCTCTGACAATAAATAAATAGAAAAGTAGAATTCTACTTTGGCCACACTTGCATTTAAATGCAGGAACACTCATGGAATGAGATAAAATATTTGCAAATCATGTATCTGATAAGGGATTTGTATCTAGAATATGTAAACAATTTACAACCCAATAAAATACTAATAATACAATTTAAAATAGGCAAAAGATTAGAATAGACTTTTTTCCAAAAAAGACTTACAATTAGAGAAAACTCACATAAAAAGATAATCATCATCATTAGTCAATAAGGAAATACAAATCAAAATCACAATGAGATGTGCAAGGGAGTTAGCTCAGTGGTTCTGGTGCCTGCCTTGCAAGCACAGGTCTTGGGTTCAATCCCAGGTAACCACATACAACAGTGCTGGGTGTCACACCCAGCAGCAATCAGTACACGTACACTGCCAGGCATGGTGGCTCATGCCTGTAATCCCAGCACCCAGGAGGCAGAGGCAGGAGGATTGCTGTGATGTGAGTTTGAGGCTGAGCTCAGGGCCAGCTTGAACTATAAGGTGAGACCCTGTCTCAAAAAAAAAAAAAAAATTAAACATGGAGTTAGCATATAACCAAATAGTTCTCTCCTAATATACCTAGGAGAATGAAAACATGTCTACACAAAAACTTGTACACACATTCACATCAGCATCCTCTGTGATAGCCTTGGATGCCCAGCACCTGAGGAGTGGATATAAGCAAAATGTGGTATATTCATACAATGGAATATATTGGAACATAAAAAGAAATGATGACCATATGCTGATCATTCCTTTGTTTGAAATGCCAAGAATATTATTTATGGGCTGGGGATTTGTTCACTAGTTCTGGCATCTGCCTCACAAGCATAAGATCTTGAGTTCAATGCCCAGTACCAAAATAAAAAAAGTTATTTGAGATAGGATCTAGCTAAGTCACTGAGTTTCCCATGCAGGGCTCAAACTTGGAATGCTCCTGCCTCAGCCTCCCAGAGTGGTAGGATTCCATGCATGCACCACCATGCCCAGCTTTAAACTTTCAAACTGTACCAAAAAAGATATGTATTCCTTTGAGTGTGCAGGTAGATGCAACAGAGCTGTTAAAAGTGTTTGCCTTGGCCTGGGGATACAGCTCAGAGAAAGAGTGCTTGAATTCAGTGCCCAGGCACTGCAAAATCAAAACAAAACAGGGGCCGGGGATTTAGCTCAGTGGTTATGGCACCTGTCTTGTGATCCCCCCGGTAACCACATACAATACTGGGTGTGGAGACTCACGCCCAGCAGCATTCAGTACCACATACCACAGTGCCGGGCGTGGTGGCTCACGCCTGTAATCCCAGCACTGGGGAGGCAGAGGCAGGAGGATTGCTGTGATGTGAGTATGAGGCTGAGCTCAGGGCCAGCCTGAACTACAAAGCAAGATTCTGTCTCAAAAAAAGAGAAAAAAATCAAAGCAGTTGCCTTTGGAAGAGGGAAATGCATCAAGAACATAGGACTACCAAAATAGTTACGAGGTTATTACTGAGATGCAAGTCACTGATGGTAAAATGAGCCCTTTTAATAAGTATATAACTGTGCCGCGTCTATTAATATATACCATACACCCAGAACTCAAGAGACAGGAAGTTCTCTGAATTCCAGGCCAGTGTGAATTACATAATGAGACCCTGTCTCAAAAGATAACCAAAAAATAAATAAATAGAAGAGAAACACGAAACTCAGGGATCCCCGCTGCTCTAGATGAGAGCATGAGTGTGTGGATCTCCTCGCTTGACCTCTTACCTTTACTCTCACCTGTGATGGGTTCATAAATGTACAGTACATCTCACAGATACAGTCAGGATCCCAGCGAATTCTGGGACAAGCATGTGGGTTGAGAGCGCCTAAAACGAGTCAGCACCCTGTCAGTCATTCCTGTCAAGCACACCTAGAGATTCAGTGGGAGGCACTACGTGGAGGTTCCTAATCTTGAAATTCTGGGAGTTTGGTGCTTTATTTTGCTTCTAGGAATCAAACTCAAGGCCTAGGTTTGCCAGGCAGCTGCTGCACTGCTGAGCTGCATACCCGGCTGACCTTTAATTTCTGAAATCCTGATTTGCCAACCCCCCTTTTTGTTGCTTTGGCTACTTTTGTGCCTTTGACCTGTGTGTGGTGCTTTTCTGCCACACCAGAGCCAGGCCCTGCCTGTGTTCTCTTTTGGTGACACAGACGTGCCCTGAGCACAACTTTCCATGATCTTCAGTGAACCCAGCTGCTTACTAAGGTGTGCGCTTCATGATCCTTTCCCCATTGTACACAAGAACCTGGACTGTTATGGCTTGTCTTATATATGTTTCTCATTGCCAAGACAAAATACCCAACCCCCAAAGTTAGAGGAGGAAAGGTTTATTTCCACTCACAGTTTGGAGCTGTTTCAGTCCATAGTTGGCTGGCTCCATGGCAGGGGGACATGACAGAGGGGCAGCACAGAGGAGAAATAGTCCATGGCATGGCAACCAGGCAGAAAACAGCAAGCAATAGCAGTAGCAGAAGCCGCCTTTATATTCTGTAAACTTATTGATTAGTAGTGACACCCACACCCAGGGGTACCCTTATTCCAAGATTATACACCCCAGATCCAGCCACCTCTGAAAAGCCCCCCCCCCCATGACTGCATCAGGTGCTGGGGAGACATGGAGATACAAACCATGACATGGCCCATCACACTAACAATCAGCAAATTTTTCCCCAAGTAATTTATCCTTTGTATTCCCATAAGCAATGTATGATGGTTCTGATTTCTCAATGTCCTTATCAATACTTGTTATCTGAGTTTTTCAAACTGCCTCTCAGTATGACAGTCTCTCAGAACTGCCATTAAATCTTCTAATTTTTCTATGAGGCTCAAAATCGGAAAACCAGCACCCAGTCATGGTAGCACAATCCCATGATCCTAGTATTCTAGGAGGCTGAGGCAGGAGGCTCATCTGTTTGAGCTGAACCTGGGAAATTTAGAAATGTAGGAAGACCCTGTCTCAAAATAAAAAGCTAAAAAGGACTGGGATGTAGCACAGTGGTAGAGTGCTCATGGGTTTGATTCCAGAGCCACCATAATTACATAAACAGACCAACCAACACCTTCCTTCTGTGTGAGAGTGTGGAGGTCCTGCTGTGTTGCTGCCAGCTCAGAGATACATTTTACATTTTAAAGTCCCCAGACTTGTGCATTCCTGGATCAGTCCGTCCTTTCTCAGATGAGCGGTAGGGCAGTTCTTACTGCTTAGGCCTAAATGTACCCCAAGAGCCTCCTGCACTCAAAGGTAGGGCTTTAGGGAGCGCTGGGAGCTTGGGGTTTGGAGTTAACTTGCTGTTAGGAGATGGGCTATGGGGAGGTCGCTGTGAGTGAGGCCTGGAAGGGTTGGTTTATCTCCCTCCCCACAGCCTCCTTTCTCTCTCTGCTTCCTATCTACCAAGAGGTGGGCAGCTTTCCTCTGCCAAGCCCCTGTGCCTTGCTGTCTGTGCCTGCTTTGAAGCCAGCCAACTACCGCCTGAAACATGAGCCAATGTAAGCCCCTCCTCCTTTCAGTTGGCAGGGATTATAAGCTCCTCCTCCTTTCCTTGCCAGGGTCAGGTGTCAGGGCTGACTTAAGTGAGTCACAAACGAACAGAACAAAAGCAAACAAGTTGCTTTAGCAAACAAACAGCAGCTTCTCAGTAAATAGGACAAATACACCAAAGCAGACCGTCTTTGGGCATCCAAGTCTTAAGTATTTCACCCCAGATTCCTCAGCCCCTTCCATACCTAGAGAGGCCTGATTCCTGTCCCTGTCAGCTGCAAATATCTCTCTTCGTGTTAGCCCTTTCTCTCAAGGGGTAATCTCTCCAGCTAGCTTCCTCCCTCTCTTTCTCTCTCTCTCTCTCTCTCTCTCTCTCTCTCTCTCTCTCTCAGTGATGGAAGCAGAGAAGCAGCTTTACTGGAAGGGGATGGAGGTGAACCCACCCTTAAGGGGAGGAAGTCCAGTGCTGCAGGTGGACAGTGTGCCCAAGGACACAGCAAGAGGAAGAAGGCAATGTCTTTGCCAGAACAAGCCAGGTCTTGGGGAAAGGAGAGAGAGGGGAAGGCTGCCCAGCCTGAGGTGAGAGGAAGGGAAACCTGGGTTTTGATGACAGTCATGGCTTCTCAGTCCCATTGATAAAGACAGTGATGGGGGAAGAAACACTGTAGACAGTCAGACTGGGCTGCGCCTTTCAAGTCCCTGCAGAGGTGAGAACACCTTGAAGCTGTGGCTGGAGGCAGCTGCACTTGATGAAGATTAAAGTCTCTTTGGAGAACATGAGCTTGGTGTGCCTGACACCCAGCATGACAAGAGTTACATCTATTTCCCTTATCACTGTCTGGCACATAAAAATGTCTTTTCTGGCTGGATATAGCGGTCTATGTCTGTAATCCCAGCATTCCGGGAGGCTGAGACAGGAAGTTTGCAAGCTCGAGCACAGCCTGGGCAATCTAGCAACTGGCCCCATAAGTAAATACAACATAGGTTGATGATGTAGCTCAGTGCAAAGGCCTTGGGTTCAATCCACAGTGCAGACAGTAAACAATAATTTTTTTTTTTCTGAGACAGGGTCTCACTTTGTAGTTCAGGCTGGCCCTGAGCTTAGCCTCAAATTAACATCACAGCAATCTTCCTGCCTCTGCCTCCGCCTCCCGAGTCCTGGGATTACAGGCGTAAGCCACCACGCCTGGCACTGTGGTTTGTGGTACAGCTTGCTGCTATAGTTATGTGGTTACCGGGGGATCAAACCTGGGCCTTTGCGCTTGCAAGACAGGTGCCAGAACTACTGAGCTAAATCCCCGAACCCCAACAATAAATTTTAAAAAATGAAAAGTCTTTTTCTTGGTCTGCTGGGTGAGGGGATTCCATGAGCACAGATTAGGCCGTTGCGTTTGGTAAACAGCCCTTCAACTGCCGTCCAAGGCCGGAATGGCCTCCTTCTTTGCCTTCCCTCTGGGAGCCTCCTCAGGAGACAAGGCTGTCTTTTCACAGCACAGCTCCTTCGTGGCAAAGTACAGCCTGTGGGAATGCGGATGGGGAGAATGCACCTCGTTTTCTGGTGTAAAAAGCAGGGGTGCTCAAGCAAGGGTTGTTCACTGTTTCCTGGGTGACTCACTAATTCAGCCAAAACACCTGAGTGCCCTACAGCGAAGAGGCCTCACCAGTGTCAGGTGCACAAAACACCAACAGTCACATGCTGCTCCAGTCGGAGACTTTGACCCGGAAGCTGTGAGGCCACAGGCTCTGGCCCAAGCCCTCAGGGGTACGAGTGACTTAAGGGGAACAGATGCAACTGCCATCATGCTGGATGTCAGACACACCAAGCTCATGTTCCCTGAAGTTGGAGAATTAATTCTAAGAGACAGCCGAGTTAGGTGTAGGGAAAATGGGCCAGGAATCTAGCTCAAAGGTTTCAGGATCTGCCTTGCAAGCCCAAGGTCTAGTTCAGTTCCCCAGAAGCACATACAACAATGCTGGGCATGGTGTCTCAAGCCTGGAATCGCAGCCCACAGGAGGCAGAGGTAGGAGGATTGCTGTGAGTTCAAGGCTTGCCTGGATTACATAATGAGTTTGGGGCCACCCTGAACTACAAAGTAAGACCCTGTCTCAAAAAAATAATTTAAAAAAACAGTAGGGAAATTTGCTGGGGAATAAGAACATCCTAAGAGGCAGAATGGGTCCCAAGTGGGTTGCCAATGAGTCCCTTTCTCAAAGGAAGTTTCGTAGAGCAAAAAAAGTCACAAGAGGTGGGTGCAACATGGGCAAAAACTATAATCAACCAGTAATAATACAAGTGTAGTCATTTAGGTGATCTTGACCCAGTAGTAAGAAGAGATATTAGTTTTAAATCTTCTTAGTCTTAGTGGGTGGAGAATGGCCCACCCCCAATGAGATAATGGTCTATCTACACAGGGAAACCCAAAACGGTGGGACCAACAATCAATCTCTTGTTTCTGTCCACCCCCAAGGGAAGTACATGAGCCTGTCCATTGTGACTTCAATCTTTTTAAAGCCAAGCCTCCAGCCACAGCTTCACGGTGTGCTCACCTTCTCTACTCATACGGCTACCTAATTTATCCATCTATATCACTAGGAGTCGTGCAAAGACAGAATGATAGCCCACAGCCACTGTGCTAATTTACACACACCTATAATCCCAGTGATACAGGGAAGCAAGTAATTCCAAAAGGATATATTATAACTCCCAACTTGGTAGGTATCCGAAACGCAAGTTCGTGTTCTCTGAAATCAAAGAATGAATTCTAGGAACAATGGAGGTTAAGAGTAGGAAAGGTTTATTGACAAAGAAAGCTTCTGAACTGAGGATTTAGGTCAGTGGTGGCATCTGCCTGGCAAGTTCAAGGTCCTGAGTTCATCCCTGGTAACCGCATACAACAATAAGGGGCATGGTGACTCACACCTGTAATCCCAGCACTCAGGAGGCAGAGGCAGGAGGACTGCTGTGAGTTCCAGGCTGGCCTGAGCTACATAGTGAGCCTAAACTACAAAGAGAGGGAAAAAAAGCTTCTGCCTAAAAGGGACATAAGGGGGACCTGGAAGTGGGTGAGTTCCCATGAGTCGAGGCCAGCCTAGGCTACACAGTGAGTTCAAGGCCAGCCTGAACTGTGTATCAAGACCCTGTCTCAAAGAACAAGACAAAACAAACAAATAAAACAAAAAAACACCCAAAGATTTTTCTCTTAAAGCTAATAAACAAGGGGCTGGCGTTATAGCTTAGTGGTGCTGCACTTACTTCGCAAATGCACGGTCTTGGGTTCAATTCCTGTACCAGAAACAAAACTATGCACATTCAACTCCTTGTGCTGCTCTCATTCCAGGATTGTACTAAAACTCCCGTTTCTCCACCACCACCTTGCTGGGAACACAGGGGCTGCCCCAGCATGGGCAGGGGCTCTTCTACTGAGTGGCATGCCAGCCTCTTGAGCCACCTTTTTTTTTTTTTGAGACAGTGTCTCACTTTGTAGCTCAGATTGCCCCAAACTCACTATGTAGCCCAGGCCATCCTTGAACTCAGAGCAATCCTCCTGCCTCTGCCTCCCAAGTGCTGATGAAACGGGGGAGCAAGGCCAAGCTCCCAACCTGAAACGCAAGTTTATGTTCTCTAAAATTGGCTTTTCGAGGGCCAGCTCTAATCTCTCTACCTACCACAAATCTAACTAGCTTCTCTACTTATAATACTGGGATAACAGGCATGAGCCACCGCGCCCAGCGAGCCCCCATTTTTAGGGGATTCCAGACTGCTTGTTGTCCTTACAATGAAAGGAGAGTCTCATGGTTGCTCCCTCTTTCTTCACTTAGTGATAAGGGTGAATTTGTGTCACAAGCTCAGAGGCTGCAGGGACTTCTGAAATCCCCTTGGCTTGGAATCTAATCTGCAGCAAAAGGTTAGAGCCCTTGTTAAACTCAATTTGTTAGTGTTTTCAAAAGGTTTCACATTTATTGCTGAATGACTCTTGATCACATAAAAAGAAAAATCAAATTTCCCAATTACACACACCAGACAGTGTAAACACTTAGCTGGCCGTGGTGGGATGGTCACGTCCTCGGTATGGAATAAACACCTGTCACTCTGCAACCTGCATAATCACTACACACACTGCAGTGCGTGTGCACTTCCTAATAGTCCCAGCTAGGTCCTCTGCCCATGTCTCCTTTGGGAGTCATACCTGATTTTCCTATCGAATCCATGGAGGAATTGGGTGGTTTTTCTTTTGTTACTTGGCCAGGAATTGCTTGATTTAAATTTTGTGGGAAGGCAGGAAGCAGACTGCAGATGAGCATGGAGGTTTAGCTGGATGGGAGGTAATTTCTTTACTGGGCAGGGAACTTGAGAATGTGAGGTCTGCCTAGTGGTCTAGGTGGGGAGCAGCCAGTCCTGGATTTGGTGGTTTGGGATGGGCCAGTCCAACCAAGGTGAAGGCCAGGAGAGTTTGTACTAAGGCAGATTAAGGAGATAATGTATTAATAGTTTAAAAAATCTTAACATAAACTTCTGGCACTAACAGAACATCTGACATCTTAACAGAAGAAACAGATGAGTAGGATTTTGTGTGCTTGTTTTAGTGTTAGGGATCCAACCCAGGCCTTGTACATCAGGCAAGTGCTCTACAGGGAGCTGCACCCACCCCAACACTGCTATTTTTTAATGGTACTGGAGAATGAACTCAGAGTCTTCACACTGAACTACATCCCTTTCTCTTTTTTTATATTTTATTTTTGAGACGATCTTGCTAAGTTGCCCAGGCTGGGTTTGAACTTGTGATCCTCTTGCCTCAGCCTTCCAGAGTACACCGCCTCAACCCCCTCCACACACACGCTTTTGTTTTTTGTTTTTTTGAGAAAAGGTCTTTCTGTGGCCCAGGCTGGCTTTGAACTTGCTATGTAGTCCAGGCTGACCTCTAACTCACAGTGATCCTCTTGCCTCAGCCTGCCGCGTGCTGGAATTACAGGCCTGCGCTACTGTGCCCAGACTCTGGCAACAATTTTTAGAGCATACTTATTTGGTGAGCGGATAGTGACCCTAGCTAGGGAAACAGAGCTGTTCCTCACGTGGAGTGTCCGTGCTGAAAGCATTGGAGCAGCCAGAAGCATGTGGAGACCGTGTTACGTGGTCTTCTGGCCATGAACTGTGACAAAATCTTGACTGCTTTTTTTTCCCACAGTTAAGCACCGGAAATACGATTTTTGAGGAGATTGTCGACATTATCAGACAGATATGGCACAGTTCTCTAGCCAGAGATTTTTCTGGAATCACAAGAAATCCTAGAAATGCCCAGTCTATGAGCTGTGACATCGACGGCTGGCACCCTCATGACATCATAGATGCTGTTAACAATGGTCTGGTGGAGTGCATAGTCAGCTAAGGAGCATAAGAAATGTCTGCATACTGGGCTGGAGGTTTACCACAGTGACACCACACCTGCCTCACAAGTACAGTCTTGAGTTCGATCCCTGTACCACAAAAAAATAAAGTATCTCAATAATGCTGGTTGTGCTGGCACTAGCCTATAATCCTAACACTGAGGAGGCTGAAGCAGGAGGATTGTCTCGAGTTTGAGGCCAGTTTGGGCTACATAGTAAACTGAAGGCCAGCCTGAACTACATAGCAAAACCCTGTCTCAAAAAAAAAAAAGAGGCCGAGGATTTAGCTCAGTAGTTCTGGCGCCTGTCTTGTAAGCGCAAGGGCCTGGGTTCGATCCCTGGTAAACCACATACAATATTGGGTGTAGAGACTCACGCCCAGCAGCAACCAGTACCATATACCACAGTGCCACACGCTATAGTTCACGCCTGTAATCCCAGCACTCAGGAGGCAGAGGCAGGAGGATTGCTGTGATATGAGTTTGAGGCTGAGCTCAGAGTCAGCCTAAACCATAACACAAGACCCTGTCTCAAAAAAAAAAAAAAGCACTCTTCTCTACTTGAGAGGCATAAACATCATCACTACCAATTCACCAACATGCAAAAGACCAGCGATGGGACAATTTCCAAGTCAAATGGAATCTGTGGGAGTGAGGAAACCAAGCAGTTTCACCAGCCTTTTAGGATCTAGAGGACAGAGGGCTGCTGGGAGCAGGGTTGTGGAGGGGTCGTCTAGGCCATCGTCTTTGAGGCTGCCAAAAAAGTGGACACACTTTCTCTCAAGCTGTTGCAGTAAAGGGCACAGTCAGGAAAAGGTTAAAAAGCCGAGGTGTCCTCTTCTCTTCTCCTCTTTGTTCCATTCCCAGCAGCAGCTTCTGCCCTTCTTGGCTGAGACAAGAGTCAAGCACAATCTCCTGCCCTCCACTAGCCAAGCTGGAGCAATCGTGGAGTCAGCCAGCTGGCAGCAGGAACGTCTGGGGGAGAGGTGTGGTGCACTCGGAGGGAGGACGTGCCCACAAGGGCGTAGGGGGAGCAGACACTGTAATTATGAGTGAAAGGACAAAAAGTGGGAGACTCATTGCTTCCCAAAGCTGTGACCTCATTTCCACCTTTCTGCCAGGACAGCAGGATCTCCGACACCTCCAAGCTCTCCACAGACATTTGACAAGCAGCATGAAGCTCAGTCCAGCCTGGCCATAAGCAGCTGCCCAGGGCTCCCACACTCAGAGCCAACAGTGACAGCCAGACAGCGACGGCTCCCTCTAGATGTAACATTCAGTATCTGAAAGGTTCCAAACAAGGAGACGGTTTAGGGGTCAACAGATTAACCGTAAAAGGTTGCATGAATATTACTGGAAGGACGAGTGAGTGAGGAAACAAATGCTCTTTTCTTTTAGCAGTGGGACCTTGACACTCAGCGACATCTCCAGCCCTTTTTAATTCTGAGACAGGGTCTCACCAAATTGCTACATTGCCCAGGCTAGGCTCCAAGGTGTGATCCTGTTGCCTCAACCTCCCAGAAAGGTGAATATTACACACAGGCCATGCCCAACTAAAACTCTTTTTTTTTGGAGACAGGGTCTCACTTTTGTAGTACAGGCTGGCCCCCAGCTCAGCCTCAAACTCACATCACAGCAATCCTCCGGCATCTGCCTCCCCAGTGCTGGGATGACAGGTGTGAGCCACCACACCCAACACTGTGGTATGTGGTACCGATTGCTGCTGGGTGTGTGTCCACGCCCAGTATTGTATATGGTTATCGGGGATCGAATCTGGGCCCTTGCACTTGCAAGATGGATGCCGGAACCAGAGCTAAATTCCCAGCCCCCAACTAAAACTCTTAAATCCGTATTTGCAGTGCTCTGTTTTGATCCTTGCTATCTAATTAGAGGTATCTCTGCCGGCCTTCATTGAGATGAAGAAATTGGGAATTCACCCCAATCCTCCCCTAAGTTTCCTCATGAACATGCTTTCCCAAACAGTCATTGCATTTTCTTTCTCTATCATTGGTCCTCCAGATCCTTGGGTTCCACATCCATGGATTCAATGAAGATTAAAAATATCTAGAAAAAATTGTGCTTGTATATTTATGGCTTTTCATTTTCCTCTAAAAAATACAATCTATTTACACAGCATTTACATTGTATTTATCAGGTACTCAAGTAATCTTTGGTGGGCCAAGGATTGAGCTCAGTGGTTCTGGTGTCTGCCTGGCAAGCACAAGGTCCTAAATTCAATCCCCAGTACCACATACCACGATACTGGGCATGGCGACTCCCGCCTGTAATCCCAATACTCAGGAGGCAGAGACAGGAGGATTGCTGAGTTTAAGGCTTGCCTGGGCTACATAGTTCAGGGCCAGCCTGAACTACAGAGACTCTGTCTCAAAAAACAAACAAACCAAAAAACAGTAATCCAGGGTATCCACAATAAGAAGCTAGGGATGTAGCTCAGCAGGAGGGGACTTCCCCTCCATGTGCTAAGCCAGAGGTTCAATCTCCAGTTATAAATAAATGAATATGATATATTTATGGTAAGGTCTAGAGGTAAAGTATCATAAATAGTCTTAAAGATGAGAGTACTCAGGAAAATGCTCAAAAGTTCCTACTAGGCATGGTGGCACATGCCTGTAATCACAGCACTAGAGAGGCTGTCACAAGAGGATCTTCATGAGTTCAAAGCTAGCCTGGGCTACATAGTAAATTTGAGGCCAGCCTTAATTATACAGTTAGACTATCTCAAAAACAAAACACTGTGACATTTTATATAAAGTATTTTTAATACAGACAAATGGTGTTATTCTTGGGGATAGGGGAATCCAGGAAGCAATTCCCCATGAATATCAAGACAGCTGTGTATGTTCATAATAGGATAATGTGAAACTTGGCAAATTATAAAACTTCCATAATCTCCATATTCTCACAAACTTTCACAAGCCTTAGATATGGCTATAATAACAGAACATCTCCATCATGTTAAGATGTATGGGGCCGGGGATTTAGCTCTGTGGCTCCACACCTGCCTCACAGGCACAAAGTCCTGAGTTCAATTCCCGATACTGCAATCAATCAGTCAATAAATATACCCACAAGCCAGGCATGGTAGAAAATGCCAGTAATCCCAGAACTCCAAGAGACTAAGAGAGGAGCACTGCCACAAATTTGATGCCAGTCTAGGCTACACAGTGAGTTCAAGAGCAGCCTGAATTGTAAAGCAAGACTGTTTTATTTTTTAAAGGTTTCAAACATTTGTTGCTGATTCATTAGTGCTGATCACAAAAAAAGATTACTGATTAAATACATTCAACTGTCCGGCCAGTGCTATTTTTTAGGCTTGACATGATGAAGAATGTATCATTCCGTGACTTCCCAGAAAGGAGAGAAGGACACTGCAGCTCATGTTCAGTTCCTTACAGTCCCAGCAGCTCATGATCAATTCCTTACAGTCCCAGCAGCTCATGATCAATTTCTTACAGTCCCAGCTTGGTTCTCCTCCAGTGCCTCCTCTTGGAGTTGTACCTGATTTTATTACCAGTCTTCATCCGAATCCATTGTGGAATGGGACGATTCTGCTTTTGCTTCTTGGCCAGAAACCGCTTGATTCTGAAAGTCTTGTGAGAAGACATGGTTAGGCGTAGAGACAAGCGCACGCACACGATGGTGGACAGAAGCAGAAGAGTCCTGTTTAAAAAAAAAAGTTTCTGAGACTCTTTCAAAGTCTATAGGCGCCAGACACTGTGCCTGTTGTGACTAATAATGTAAGGACTCTGGCCTCTGAAAAATAATGTAGATATTTAAAAATGTAAATCCACACAAAGTCCTACCTTTCTCCTTCCCTCAGTTATATAATGGTTCTTATAGGTTTTGTTTTGTTTTATAGTGCTGGGGATGGAACCTAAGGATTCACATAGCGTCCACACAGCTAGGGTTTTTTAGAGACAAGGTCTTAGTGTAGTTCCAGGTGGCCTCAAATATAGTGATCCTCCTGACTCAACCTCCTGAGTGCTGAGGTTACAGGTATGCACCATTATATCTGCTTTGTTTTGCTTTGCAGTACTGGGGATTAAACCCAGGGCCTGGAATGTGAGAGGCATGCACTCTGCCACTGAGCTATACCCCGAGCCTTGCCCCAACTGCCTCATCCTAAGTCATGTATTTGTTTTGCCTTAGGTACATATATGGTGTCACAATGTTGCTCAAGCAATAAATTTACAAAATGTTAAAAGTGTTAGTAAATTCTTTTCTGCAATTGTAAAAATAACAGATGCCTGGACTGGAGATGTAGCTCAGTGCCACTGCACCAGCTGCACAAGCACAAGGTCCTGAATTTGATCTCCAGTTTCAGGAAAAAAAAAAGATGCCGTTTGAAAAAAAAAATTTCACTATCCAGAGATGATCATTGTTAAAGTGTTATTGCATAACAAACACTGATAAATAGAATTAGTCATTAAACAGCTGTTATTTTTTTTCCAAAAAACTTAGGAAACACATACATAAAAATGATTCATTCCTTTAGTAAATGTTTGTTGAGTACCTACCATGTGCTGGTCACTGTTCTAGATTTTGTACACAGTACTTTCCAAAACTAAGCCCTTCTCAAGGTGCTACATTCTAAGGGGGGGATACAATCAACAAATAAATATAACAGGGCTGGTGGTAATCAGTAATATGAAGGAAAAATTAAGCAGATTAAGGGAGATGGACAGGGTCTGGGGCACTGCTTTCTACAAGGCAATTACTCAGGCTTCCTGAGACCAGGAGGAAGTGAGTAGGAACCATCTATCTGTCCATCAATCATTGGTGAGATTTACTGAACAGATTCCAGACACTAATGGTTCACTGTGAAGAGAAGATATCCTCCTCAGTCAAGGTTCTCTTCATCGCAGAAACTTTGCTCAGTTCTACCCAGTGGAGCAGACTGAATTGTTCAGGAAGGGAAGAACTATCCTTAATATTTTAATATGAGGCCCAGGGATTTAGCTCAGTGGTTCCAGTGTCTGCCTTGCAAGTACAAGGTCCTGAGTTTGACTCCCGGGAACTATATATAACAGTGCTGGGTGTGGTACCTCACACTCACCAGCAATCAGTACCACATACCACAATGCCAAGTGTGGTGGCTCACACCAGTAATCCCAGCACTGGGGAGGCAGAGGCAGGAGGACTGCTGTGAGTTTGAGGCTTGCCTAGCCTACCTAATCAATCCGGGGCCAGCCTAAACTAAAAAGCAAGAGCCTGTCTCAAAAGAAAAAAAACACAAATTTAATATGAACAAAGTCCTAGAGTTATCCATCTGCCTGCCTTTCAAAAAAAAGAGTGCTTTAGTTTATATTCTACTCTCTGATCTCCTCTTAATTTTTACTTTCCCAAATCAATCGTTATTTTAAAAAGTTTTGAATAATCAATTTGTTTAGGCTCATCCTCGTCTCGTGGAATTTAGGCTGGCTTTGAATTCTTTTCCTAGCTCTGTCTCCCAAGTGCTGGGATTACAGGAGTAAGTCTCCCCAGACCTCCCCCCCAACTATGTGCTCTTGCACCACCACCCCTGGTTAGTACTTTTTTTTTTAAAGTACTTTCTTTTGGATGGCTGAATTATATGTCAGTTTACCACATTTCAATTATGTTTTTACAAACTGATGGTCATTTTGAGTTGGTTCCATTTGGAGGAATTAAAATAATGCTGCTATAAATGTCTGGGTACATTTTCTCAGACTACTAAATTGTCTTTAATATCATCAAATGTGTATGTCATTGTTCAAATTTTGCATGCACATTTTTTTTTTTTTTTTTAGGTTTTTTTTTGAGACAGGGTCTCACTTTGTGGTTCAGGCTGGCCCTGAGCTCAGCCTCAAACTCACATCACAATTCTCCTGCCTCTGCCTCCCGAGTGCTGGGATTACAGGCGTGAGCCACCACGCCCAGCACTGTGGTATATGGTACTGGTTGCTGCTGGGTGTGAGTCTCCATACCCAGTATTGTTATGTGGTTACCAGGGAATCGAACCCGGGCCCTTGCGCTTTCAAGACAGGCGCCGGAATCACTGAGCTAGCTCCCCGGCCCTGCATGCACATTTTTGTGTAGACTAATTATCTTCAATTTTCCTGAATATATTTAGGAGGGGAATTTCTGGATTATATGGTTACTTTAATTTCTGAGGGTCAAACTGTTTTATACTATTTTACAGTTTCAGCACCAATGGGGAAACTTCCTCTACATCCTCATCCCACACTTTTTCCTTCTGGTTTTGTTTTTAAAATAGTTATCTTAGTGGGTATGAGGAGGTATTTCATATATATTCTATTTTGTGTCCACTACAAACTACAGCTCCTAAACATACTTTACAAACTTATGCTCTTAGTTTTTAATAATATATTATGGCAATCACACCTGTATGTATAGACTTGCTTTTCTTCTTTTTATCTGCTATTCACTGTATAAATGCCCCTTTACTAGGTCCTTTAGATGGGCTTCCCCAGTCTTAGTATTCAGAACAATGCTACAATGATCATCTCTACATAGGAAATTTGTAAGGATAACTGATAGAAGCGGTATTCTGGGTTAAAGGGCACAAAAAACTTGGGAATGATGAAGGTTCAAAAACTGATGGGGGCTGAGGTACAAAACTGGTTTCCAAATACTTGCCTGAAGGCTCATGGGTATTCCTCAATTTTCTTCTCTTCCGGCCTCCCCACCCTTTTCCCCACAGATCACAGCCAGCCTGGAAAGTAGGGGAAAGGTTGCCACCACAAGAATGTGGTTTCTCTTCCCTCTGTTCAACTGAGCAGAGCAGGCAGAACTGTTCTACTGGGCCTGGGTGCCTGGCTTGGGGACCACAGCCTTCCCTCCCAGGTGTGGCACATTCAATGGGCCTCCATACTCAGAGTCTCCCCAGACGCCCCCACCACGTGTTCTTGCACTGCTAATTTTGTCTTGGTGGGTGGGTTGACAACTAGTAAGCAGCCCAGACCTCAAGACACAGCACAAGAAGACATGACTTCCTGGCTCTTTAGTTCAAGCCAAAAGCCTCCTTTTTATTTATTTATTTGTTTTTAAATTGTTTATTTTTTTTTAATTGTTCTAGTTTTTTTTTTAGGTTTTTTGAGACAGGGTCTCGCTTTGTGATTCAGGCTGGCCCTGAGCTCAGCCTCAAACTCACATCACAGCAATCCTCCTGCTTCTGCCTCCCGAGTGCTAGGATTACAGGCGTGAGCCACCACGCCCGGCACTGTGGTCTGTGGTATTGATTGCTGTTGGACGTGAGTCTCCAACGCCCAGTATTGTATGTGGTTCCTGGGGATCGAACCCGGGTCCCTGCGCTTGCAAGACAGGTGCCAGAACCACTGAGCTAAATCCCCAGCCCTCCTTTTTATTTATTTTTGAGACAAGGTCTCGGTTTGTAGCTCAGGCTGGCCCTGAGCTCAGCCTTGAACTCAGCAATCCTTGGCGTGAGCCACCACGCCTGGCACTGTGGTATGTGGTACGATTACTGGTGGGCGTGAATCTCCACACCCAGCATTGTTGTAAGTGGTTGCTAGCCTCCTTTAAAACCACCTAGGAGCCAGGTGTGGTAATCTAAGCACTAGGAGGCAGAGGAAGGATTGCAGAGTTTTAGGCAGAGGGCTATGTATTAAGTTAAGGCCAATCTGAACTACAAAGCCTGACCCTGTCTTTAAAAACAAAAACAAAAATCTAGGCGCCAAAGCTCTCATTTCAGATGTGGAGACCGAGGCCTCAGAATGCGAAGTGACTTGCCCATAAGCAAAAAAACGATGCGGGCATGGTGGGGGCCATGCTCGGAAGATCAAACAGAAGAATCATCCCAAGTTCAAGGCCAGTCTACACTACTTAGTAAATTCAAGGACAGCCTGAACTGTGGTGAGATCTTGTCTCAAAGACAACAATAACAAACAGAAGCATCCTCCACCGCTGAGTATATCATTCTTTTAAGCACCACTTCGTCAAGCAGGGCGTGGCTAGGCTAAGGCAGAAAGTCAACACACCTGAGCCTAGCCTACGCAATTTGCAATGTGGCTTAGGGAGACCCAGTCTTTGAGAAAATAAAGAGAATAAAAAGGTCTGGGGATGTAGCTCAGTGCAACGGCCCTGTGTTCAATACACAGTGCGGGGGTGGGGGTGGGGGCAAACTTACAGAAAACAATTTAAAGTGATGAAAGGACCTCACTATTCCAGAGATGGACGGTAAATTAACCTTAGGATGAGGAGGGGCCAAACTCTAGCTCCTCTAAGAAATTAAATAAAATCCATTCCCCAGGACCTGAAACCTAGAAAATAAGGGTGGGATGGGATCGGAAGCCCTGCGTAATTCGCACTCCGCGTCTCTGGAGTAGAGCCCCTCCCCTGCACTCCACCCCTGGGAGGGCCGGCGAAGCCAGGTCACCCTACACGTTTCCCGCCGACGGGATGGGGGAAAATCTGCTTCCTGACTGTTTCAAGGTTTCCCGCAGCAGCAGAAAACAGACAGAATTAATACATACGGTGAATTCCCTTCCGAGCCGCAATGACTCAACCGCACGGCGAACGTTGTACAGTCACTTCCCCGAGGGGATCTCGCGCAGCCCCCAGCCCGACTTCTTCCTCGCCGGAGCCGGTCTCGGACGTGCGCACAAGCGCGCGCGTGCGCCACTGCGCGTGCGCCTGCGCCTGCGCCTGCCCTCCGTGGGCGGCACCGCCGTTATAAGGGGTGGGGCCAGCGCCTGGGAGTCGTGGCACAGTCCGCTGCTGCTTCTGCTGTGTACCTGGCTTTCCTCCCTTTTCTGGCACGACCATAGTGAGCGTATCTTGCCCTTCGAGGTGAGTGGCGCCGGGCTTCTCCATTTTTCCGCGTGCGGGCCGTCTCGTTTTCCCGCGCTGAGACTGGCGCGGGCCCCTGACTCCGCGCCCCCACTCAGCCAGTCATTCCAGCCGTGTTTTCTTCTGAGTGTCATATACAAAATCCCTGTAGTCCACCCGACGCCCGTCGGTGCTGTTGGGCGGCGTCCTGGCCATGCCCTTCCACAGTACCCTGAGCATCTTTCTGTCACCGCGCTTAGCGGGCTGTGGCACTGAGCCGGTGAGCGCAAGGTTCGTGTCCTCCGGGTTACTACGTGACCTGGTCACCTTCCAGTATGTCTTACACAGAACTCAGAAGCTCAGGTTCTGTTTGTTGAGCAAGTGTACTTAATAGGTATGATTCTCAAAATTACTTTGACTTCAGAAAGTTTATGGTTAACTCGAATCTATGTCAGAGATTTCTAGGCGGTTGCTTTCTCTAGTAGGCATGTTTTTTTTGGTTGAGACTGGATCTCATTGTGTAGTCAAGGGTGGCATTGAACTCAGTATGTAGTCCAGGCAGGGCTTGAATTTACGGCAATCTCAACGATATTCCGCTCTTAGGGCTTGTTTTTATGGTCCCACTTTCCTCCACCGACTGAGCTTCTCCTGAAGGTACCTGCACAGTAGTAGCACAGAGTCCGTGCATTGCACCTGCCCAGAATGATGTTCAAGAGAACAAAAGTTTAAAGTAGCCCTTGAACTAGCCTGAAAACCAAGTGTGGCTCTGTGGCCATGGATTTTTTGGTATAAGTGCACTTGGAGATTTTCTGGTCAGAAACTGCAGAGGTCCCTGTCTCCCCGGTTGGCTGAGCCTCTCCTTTGGCTCCTGGGAAAGCCAGAGGGTTGAGGCTGAGTGCACAAATATCCCCAGAGGCTGTAGATTAACCTTTTCCTCTTTCCTCAGGATTCAAAGGCTCAACAGAAGCAGAAGGCAACTCTGTGACTCTGCAAAGGCCCGGTGACCTTTCAGTGATGAAGTATATTATGAATCTGTACCTGCTGGGTGTGGTGCTCACCCTCCTGTCTGTCTTCGTTAGGCTGATGGAATCACTGGGGGGATTACTGGAGAGTCCATTGCGTGGGAGCCCCTGGGCCCTCAGAGGTCATTTAGCCCACACCGAGCTCCCCAAAGGTCTTCCTGACCATCCATCCAGAGGGGTACAATAAGACCTCCTCCTGCTCCGGCCACCTTGAAACACTGATGTCAGCATGTCCTACCAGGTGTCTCAGCAGGCAAGCTGTCAGCACCAGAGTTTCCAGAAAATTTTTAATGAGGCCAGAACAGGCATGTGGATGTCCCTTGCCCTGGAAAAAGCGCCTGTTGAATGTAGAGGTGTGAGTGGGCTGCGCTTGTGGAGTGGCATCCTCTCCCTTTTGCCGGTGACTCTTGGCTTTGATGTGCTTGGCACCAAGCCTCTGATACCTTTGAAATAAGGACTCGTGTTGCAACTTCAGATGTTGGAAGATGGTGGTGGTTTCAACCTTATATCCTAACTATCTACCAAGGATTCCTTTGGACCAGGTTGCCTTCTGGTTGGTTGGTGTTCAGTCTGCCATGAGAACTCTGTGTCTGGATAACTGTTGACCCATGTCAGTTGGCTGTAAGGAGGAGGAGGCTGGAATATCCAGTGTATTCTTTCACATTTAAATTCTTCATCCAACAGATTGTATATGTGTTTGTATATATTGTATCAGAAGGGGACAATGGGATGACATAGACTGTCTAGGACGTGGGTATTACCATGTGATTACATGGGTAGTCACCATGTGGCTTAAATTTATTTTTTCTAATGTAATAAAATTGAATATATTTCTACTATGTGTCATGTTGATTTATGCCCTTGACGTTACTTGTAGGGATGAGTCTCAATTCCTAGATCTGAGGTTTAACATCTTACGGCTTTGAAGCAGGAAAA
This sequence comes from Petromus typicus, assembly GCA_004026965.1. Classification (NCBI taxonomy): domain Eukaryota; kingdom Metazoa; phylum Chordata; class Mammalia; order Rodentia; family Petromuridae; genus Petromus; species Petromus typicus. Next base: position 21,430 of record PVIR01006761.1, read on the forward strand.
GCTTAAAGCTCTTTAAACAGAGGCCCCTAAATTTGGATGCAGAGGCACTTAGGTTTATTGTCTAGCAGCCCGTTGTCCCATTCTGTGCGGAGATTACAGTCAGCCCTCCATATCCAGAGTCTGCACCTATGGGTTCAGCTTACCACAGACTGAAGTTTTGCTTTTTTGTTGTTGTTAGCTGTGCTGAGGATCAACTCCATGGCCTTCCATGTGCTGCTTAAGTTCTCTATTACTGAGTGCTCTTTATTTATTTATTTATTTATTTATTTATTTATTTTGATAGGGTCTGTCTTTGTAGTTTAGGCTGGTCTTGAACTCAGCAATCTTCCTGCCTCTGTCACCTGAGTTCTGAGATTACAGGCATGAGCCACCACGCCCTGGACTGTGGTATGTGGTACTGATTGCTGGTGAATGTGAGTCAACATGCCAGAGTCAACACATCCAGCATTGCTGTATGTGGTTGTCCGGGATCAAACCCAGGACCTTGTGCTTGCAAGGCAGGCACTAGAACCACTGAGCTACATCCCTGGCCCAGGTGCTCTTATGATTAGAACTCTGTTATATCCCCTGACCCTGGAAGTATTTTTTTAGTTGTTTCTGTACTGATCATGTACAGACTTATTCTTTCTCCTGGTTACTCTCTAATAATATAGTATAGCAACTATTGACATAGCATTTTTAGTTGTATTAAGTGTTACACAGAGGTGATATAAGGTATATAGAGCTTTTGTGAAGGTCATATGGAAATAGTATTTTATATAAGGAACCAGAACATCCAGAGAAGATACTGGAACCAGTCCTCCAAAGCTTCTGAGGGATAATTGTGTTATTCTCCTATGACTCTGCGTGGATAGTCTCTAAAGAAAAATGATCGTTTGGCCGGATGTGGTGGCTCACATCTGTAATCCCAACACTCAGAGGCACAGGCAGGAGGATTGCTGAGTTTGAGGATGGCCTGGGCTACATAGTGAGGTCAGGGCCAATCTGAACCACAAAGTGAGACCCTGTCTCAAAAAACAAGATCGTTTTTCCAGCTCCTAACCTTAAGACCAGGGAAAGAGAACAACCAGTCCAGGAAGCCTGGGCTTCCTTCTTCTGTATTCTTTTATGCACCAGAATAACCACTTTATTCTGGTTGTTCTCAAGATCGTTTCTGCTCTCTGGCCCAAATCTAAGCAGCTCGATTTACTAAAACATTAAAAAGTCATTTATTTGTTTTGCTCTTGTGTCTGACACTCCCCATCCCCGGCCCCATGTACAAGTGTGCTCACTCTGCCCCTGGTATTGTACCATCACCTGTGTTTACAGCTTGTGAACATGATGGGTTTGGGAGTTTCCTTTTTTTTTTTTTTTCAGTACTGGCTACTTCTTCAGCCTTTTTATTTGTTTTACAATTTAATTTCCTGTATTTTATTACCTGGAAGTTGAACAAAGGGCCATTGAGCTACAACCCTATGTAGTTTATTTATTTATTTAAATTTATTTTTCTTTAGGTATTGGGGATCAAATTTAGGACCTTGCGCTTACCAAGCAAACATGGTGTCACTGATCACATTCCTGGGGCAGTTACTGATTTTGAGATCTTGTGTGTACCCTGGTAAACATCCAGATCCCAGTTGTACTGACTCAGTTATAACCAGCCCTTGAGAACCAATCAATTTCATTAAGTCAAGGGTCCACTATCCCTCCTGACGCTCTTGGGCCTGAATGGCCTATATCATTAATTCTCACCAGTAAGTTGCATGTGAAAGTGACCAGTGTCACTTGGAGGTTGTGAGATTTAAAGGCTGATTCCCAAGCTACAAGCCCCTGCTTTTCCATCTGCTGCAGTCAGCATGATTGTTTCATCTGGAATGATGTTAGTGTACATTCTAGGGGGAGAGGGGCACTGAGCCCAGCCCATAACGGATCCCTAGTGAATGGGAATAAACCCTATAGATCTTCCTGTGTTCAGTTATTCAGGGGGTTTTGTTCCTACAGTGTAACTTACCGTACATGGTTGTGTTTTTTTGTTGTTGTTGTTGTTTTGTGGTACTGGGGATTAAACTCATTACTTTAGCTTTATGGACTGATACATTACACACAGTACCTATCAGAAGCCAGGCATTAACTAAGATCTCAACACTACAGACCCCAGATAGTACACAAGATAGCAGAGTGCAGAGCAGGTAAGAATGATGCATCACCGTTTTGTAGTAGAAGTATTTCTGTAGGATAGAGAGTAAGAGATATTTGCATGCAGGAGGGGGATATAAAGGAAGAGCTTAGAAGATCTGATTTTTTTTTTTTTGAGACAGGATCTCGCTTTGTAGTTCAGGCTGGCCCTGAACTAACTCACTGTGTAGCCCAGGCTAGCCTCAAACTCACAGCAATCCTTCTGCCTCTGCCTTCCAAGTGCTGGGATTACAGGCGTGAGCCACCACACCCAGCATTGTGGTGTGTGGTACTGGGGAATGAATTTAAGATCTTGTGCTTGCCTGGCAAACACTGGAGTCACTGAGCTAAATCCCTGGCACCAAGAAGATCTGAAATATTTTACTTTTTCTTTTTTCTTGTGGTACTGAGCCAAACTAAGGCCCTTGTGCTTCCAAGTTTGGCATGGTACCACTTGAGCTATAAATCCCTGGCCCCCAGATCTGAATTTTTTAAAATCAGGTTTGTGGACCTGCTGGCTTCAGAAGAAAAGGATTCCTTAATGGAAAGAACAAGATGAACCAAGAAGGGGAGACAGTCCTGTTCTCCATGTACAGATTTTAAATCTGTTAATTATTAGGTAGCGGCCTGAACTCCAGTGCCATCTAGTGGTCTCGAGGAGAAGGAAAGTACTTTCAACACGTGCTGCGTGTGTACTGAGTTTGAAAGGTTGTTGAGGCTGTGCAGCTTGGAGAAAAGTTGGTGAACTTGGTAATGCAGTCAAATACTTTTTTATTTTTTACTTTGAAACCTTGTCTGCCAGTATAGCACATTTCTCTATTGTAATAGTAATATAAGTGCAGTTTGGACTTTCCTTTTTCTTTTTCTTTTTTTTAAATACATTAATGCCTGGGTTAACAGCCCAAAGTTCAAACTTTGCTTGCTAGTCAAGCCAAAAATCAGACTTGAGAAAACCTGTGTGGGCCAAGAGTGTCACGCACTGCTTAGATGCTTTTGTCCAAGCACCACATTCACTTAGACAGCATGTGGTGTTTGCATTAGTGCATCGACACATTTATCACTGTGCCTTTTTTTCCTTTCCTTTTTTAAATTTTATTTGCATTTACTGCAATACTGGCAATAAAGCTAAGAGGAAAACTGAAAACCACAATAAAGTTAAAAAAAGGAAGAACTGCTAAATTTAAATCAGGGAGCTGTCAGATTGGATGGCTAAGTACATTACTGACATTATTGGCAAAAAAATTAAAGCTGCTGATGCAGCAAAAGATGTGAAATCGTTATTCATAAAACCACCTAGACCATCGGAGTGGAAAAGTTACTGTCAGTTTGGAGAAATCAGAAACAACCGGATGGTCGTAGCCATCCGAGAGACATATGGGAAGGCTAAATACTTCCATGTGGTTTAATGAAAAATGTCACCAGAGCCAGTGCTGGGCAGCCGCAAGTGTTCAAAGCCAGCCGTGCCTGGTTTGAAAAGTTAAAAAAGAGAACAGCCGTACATAGTGCAGTGAGGCTGGGAGAGGGGCAGGTGCAAATAAAGACGAGCTGATAAATTTGTGGCTGATTTTGCGGAATACATTGAGGCTGGGAGTTTCTGTCCCCAGCAAGGGTTCAACTGCGACAGAAAAAAAAAGGGGGGGGGAATGCCCAATTGGATCTTCGTTATTAAAGAGAAAAAGACATGGCTGCACCACAAGCCTATGAAAGAGGGACCGACTCTTTTGTGTGGAGATGCTTGTGGGGATTTTATAGTGAAGTCCATGTTAATGTACATTCCAAAAATCCACGGGCTTGTAGCCAACAGAACACAATTAAAAATACGTATAGTGTGGTGGGCATATAATAAAGCATGGGTCACTGGCCGTTTTTCACTGAGTGGGTAGATGAAGTGTTTGGGTCTAGCATAGAAAAATAATTGCAGAAGCAGAATTTGCCTGTAAAAACACTGCTCTGAATGGACAGCGAGTGCGCCTGTTCATTCTCCAAGCTTGGAATGGGAGATGAGGATAAATGTTCCTTTATTGGTGTTAAGTTCTTGCCCTAGAATACAACTTTTCTCACCCGGTCCATGGACTAGAAGTCATTGCTAATTGCAAAAAATCGTACAACAAAGCAGTGTTCCAGCAGTGCCTTGAAATAACCTCAGACACCAAGTTGACCTTTCCTAAAACTTATTAGCAAAATATAACATTAAATAAATCAATATAAAGTTTTCACATTCACATCCTCCACTGTGTTCCCCTTATTGACAAAGCCTGGGGGAAGTCTCTTATGAGACCATGAAGTCTGCGTGGTAAAAGCTGTGGCCAGAAGCTGTGGCAGAGCGATGTTGAAGGCTTTCACGGCTCTGAGGAGGAGCCTGTCTCGGGAGATTTATGCATCTTTCCAACAGTCAGGGGGTCCAGCGGCGGATGAAGAGAATGTGGAGGAGCTGGTAGAGCTCACCACTGGAGAACTGCAGGGTCTCCAGAAGGAGTAGCAGCGTCGGCTGCGGAAATACCTCAGGGAGGCCAAGGAGGGGAGGATGTCCCTGTGGAAGAAATGAATGCTACCTGGATGGAAGAGGCCACCTTCTGGACAGAGCATCACCCAGATACGGCAGTGACAGAATTGGCAATGAACATGCTGCTTCTCACTTCAGGAACATTTTGAAAACAAGTCAAAAGCACATGGCATTAGACAAATTTCAATGGGAAAAGTGAAAAGACCACAGACCCCAGAAAATGTACTACCAGAGTCATGTGGGAAACTCTCCTTCAAAAAGTGGCACTTTTCTTCCTCTTCCAATTCCTCTCCAGCTTCCAGTACACCAGGAAGTGTGGGGTCCCCTGAGGCTAAACAACGCTGGCTCCATCAAGGAAGTGCAAGGCAGCACGTAAATTGATGCCAGATGAGTAGCCCTCGGGAACGGGACATGACAAGGAAGCCTCCAAACCAAGGTAAAGTACGTGTACGAAAAGTTGTTTTAAATTTTTATTTATTGTGTTGTGGAGGATTTTTGTTGTTTTGTAGTGGGAATTGAACTCAGGGCCTCGGGCATGCTGGGCAGGCACTACACCGCTGAGCTACATCACCTGCTGTATTGTATTTGATATACTGTTTAATGTACTATTTATCTTATTTAGCTGGCTTATGGGATATTTCCACAACCTAAGACTATTAACTTTATGTTATAGTCTTGGAAAAATGAATTTATAAGTAACTTCTGGGCCTCAGAACCAATTATTTGGTTTTCTGTTATTTCTTATGGGAAACATATATTTAGTTTTCAACTTTTTGATGTTGGGACACAAGTTTGGCAGGATTTGTGTTTGACAACAGAGGTATCATTGTATAACACTGTAACGTGCAGAACAACATAACTGATACAATTAGGTAATTTTTTATTTTATTTGTGTGTATGTTTTTTTCTTTGTTAGGTTTTGTTTTGCTTTGCTCTACTGAGAATTGAACCCAGGGCTTTCAGTCCCAGGCCTGTTGATTTGTTTTGTTTGAGCCAGGGTCTCACTATGTAGTTCACGCTGACTTTAAACTTGCATTGACTCAGCCTCCCAAATGCTGGAATCACAGGCCTATGCCACCGTGCCCAGCTCTCCACACCCTCACCCAGTGTTAGGGATCAAACTCAGGATCTTGTGCTTGCCAGGTAGGCGTGGTGCCGCTTAACCACTTCCCCAGCCCTCTCAAAACCTTTTTACTTTTTTTTTGAGGCCCTGCTGTGCTCAGACTTGTGATTCTCTGCCCTCAGCCTCTAGAGAAAAATAAGGAGTTTTGTGTAATTGGAGAAATCATAAATTGAAGAACATTATATTCCTAAAACTTATTAGCAGGGCCGGGGAGTTAGCTCAGTGGTTCCGGCACCTGTCTTGCAAGTGCAAGGACCTGGGTTCAATCCCCGGTAACCACATACCATACTGGGCGTGGAGACTCAAGTCCAGCAGCAATCAGTACCACATACCACAGTGCCGGGCGTGGTGGCTCACGCCTGTAATCCCAGCACTCGGGAGGCAGAGGCAGGAGGATTGCTGTGATGTGAGTTGGAGGCTGAGCTCAGGGCCAGCCTGAACTACAAAGTGAGACCCTGTCTCAAAAAAAAAAAAAAAAAAAGCTTATTAGCAAAATATAATGTTAAATAAATCAATATAAAATTTTCAGATTTGAGTAGATTCCTTGGTCCCTATAATAAAGGAAGTTAATAATTACATGAACAAATATGGAGTACCTACTAGTGAAGTACCTACTAGTAAAGTAAAGTACCTACTAGTACCTCACCCTTTGAGCTGAGGTGCTTCAAAGGGAAACTAAATTACCCAGTAACCAAAGAGAAATCTGTTCCTTTCATATTCTGATGGTTTTATTAAAAAGTAAATGATACATACCTCAGATATTATCTACAGTATCTGAACACTTTACAGTACATATGTTCATAGTTTGACTGACAAAATATCATTACTGAATTCCCTTTGGACCACAGAGCCGAAACAACAAAGGAAGCTGAGGATTTAGCTCTGTGCCTGCTAAAAAGTCCTGGATTCCATCCCCCAAACAAACAAAGAAACCGAGAAAATACATTAAACATTTACATCTTTAGTAAGAAAGATTACTGAGACGTTTCCATATTTGTAAGTATTCTGTTATATGCTAAACATCATTCAGTCTTATTGACTTACATTTCCTGAAGAATGTTCCTCAAGCCTCAATAATCCCAAGGTCTTGACTAAAGCAACTTAGCAAATATGAGTCTAAAGTTACCTACCTTGACTGATTCATTTAAGTTGGTTACTATTTTATAGGAAATTGAGAAGAGACTGATTTTGAACCAATTATCTCCCCATTTGTATTTTTACTACCACAAACACAGAAACATCAAAGTCCTTTAAACAAAAACAAAGCTTTCCATCCGCTTCCTCCTACTGCAGTGCCAGATCCCCCCACGGCATCCATCTGTCCTTAAGTCTGGTTGGTGCCACCTCTCTCCAAGAAACGGGCTCAGGCTAGGGACAACAAAAAGCTGGAGCAGAAAAAAGAGATTATTGAAGACAGAACTTTCAATTTAAAGAATTATGAGCAAAGCAACAGAAGTTTATCAGGTCATCATTCATCAAGTTAAAGTTGGTCCACAAAATCCATGTCAGGTGGTACAAAGTGAAGCTGAAAAGTTGAAGAAAGAGGACAAGAATTGCAGGAGCTAAACGAACTCTTCAATCCTGTAGTTACTCACTGCCCAAAAAAGAAGAACCCAAATCCATTGTGCTTTTTTCAAGCAAGGACAGTGTGCTAAAGGAGGTAAATCCAAGTTCTTGATAGAGTCATCAAGGAGTGATTTCTTTGTTTCTCTCTTATTTTTCTGAGACAAGGTCTCACTTTGTATTTCAGGCTGGCCCGGAGCTCACTAAGTAGCCCATGCTACCCGGGATTGGGGATCGAACTCAGGACTTCGTGCTTCCAGGAAGATGCTAGAACCACTGAGCTAAATCATTGGCCCACTAATGAGTGATCTCTGTTCCTTGTATTTATATGATTTAAAGATTGTATAGAACGTGAGCAATGTACTCTATGCAGATTCAATATTGTGTATCTTTGGACAGTTCAATGGACATTTGAAATGGACCCAACAGGACCAGCTACAGTGCCCTTGTTTTCCCTGGTTTTTTTTTTTTTTTTTTTGTCATCAATGAAGTTGTAAATAAAGACCATCATACATTAAAATCTAAAAAGAAAAAGAATGGTAATGTGGACAAATCTGCAAATTCTCTATGTGTCTCTCTTGTGGTTATTCTTTTTTATTTGTTTTTAAAATTTTTTTTGTTTTGTTTTAGTTTTTTTGAGACAGGGTCTCACTTTGTAGTTCACACTGGTCCTGAACTCAGCCTTGAATTCAGCAATCCTTCTGCCTCTGCTTCCCCAAGTGCTGGGATTTACACACCTGAGCCACCACACCAGGCACTGTGGTATGTGGTACTGATTGCTGGTAGGTTGAGTCACCACACCCAACATTGTCGTAGGTGGTAAGTGGGGACTGAATGCCTTCCTTGCTTTGCAGTAGAATTGGAGGAAGTCCTAATGTTGACAATGAGCAGCACAGCGACCTCAGCAGTCACTGTGTGTCACCTTCATGTTTGACAGTTATAATCAGGTTCTTTTATGAATTTAATGTTAGCAATTTTTTTTTTTTTTTGAGACAGGGTCTTGCTTTGTAGTTCAGGCTGGCCCTGAGCTCAGCCTCAAACTCACATCACAGCAATCCTCCTGCCTCTGCCTCCCGAGTGCTGGGATGACAGGCATGAGCCACCACGCCTGGCACTGGGGTATGTGGTACTGATTGCTGCTGGGCGTGAGTCTCCATGCCCAGTACTGTTTGTGGTTACGGGGGATCAAACTGGGCCCTTGAGTTTGCAAGACAAGCACAGGAACCACTGAGCTAAATTCCCGGCCCCTAATGTTAGCAATTTATTTTATGATCTGCTTTCTGTGAACTGTTAACGTGAAAGTCTTTTCTCAACTGTGAATTTTATCCAGAGACAAGTAACCAATTATAAATAATTGCTTGTTATTAAAAACAGCTTTTTAAAACCTGAAAAATATAAAATGTCTTGCTATTAAAATTTTTTTCCAAATATCATACATTAAAAATGATCTCCTTCATGGGGAGGAGAGGAGAAAGGGAAGTAAAAAGAATTAAGATGTGGCATGTACCTGTACTAACTCCCCACAATCAATGTAATCATGTATTGCAAATGTGTACTAATAAAATGTAAACTTTAAAAATAATCAAAAAATAAAAACCCCTTCCCCTTTCAAGAGCAAGAAGTAAGGAGTTTGAGGCCTGTCTGAACTACATAGCAAGATGCTGGCTCTCAAAAAATAAATAAATAAATAAATAAACTAAAGTAAAATAACTATCTTTAAATTATCCTGATCAGATTTAAAAATACTACAAATCCTCATTGTTTGAAACAGTGTGAACTGCATCTGTCTGGCAAGGTCTTGAATTCATCCCTGATACCAAAAAAATAAAAAATAAAACAGTGTGGTGCTGGCCTTCAGGTCAATGGAATATAAAATAAATGTTGAAATTAAGGCATTATAGTTGAAGGTTTAGATTATTATGAAGGTGACATTGCTCTCATAAATCTCAGGTTTAAAACAAACATCTTATTGGAGCCAGGATTTAGCTCAGTGGTTTGCTCCCTGCCTTGGAAGCGCAAGGTCCCAAGTTCAGTCCCTGGTAACCACACACCACAGTGCCAGGCGTGATGGCTCACACCTGTAATCCCAGACTTGGGAGACAGAGGTAGGAGGATTGCTGTGAGTTCGAGGTTTCCCTGGGCTACATAGTGAGCTCAGGGCCAGCCTGAACTACAAAGCAAAACCCTGTCTCAAAAAAAACAAACCAAAACAACCACCCTATTTAATACCATAACCCTCCACCCCCCAACAACATTTCTGCTCTCTCTTATCCAGTTCCTCTCCCTCCCCTTCCTCTTCTTCCTCCTCCTTTTCCTCTTCTTTCTACTCTTCTTTTTAAAAAAGTAGCACATCTAGGGGCCAGGAATGTAGTTCAGTGGTTCTGGCATCTGCCTGGCAAGTGCAAGGTCCTGAGTTCGATCCTCAGTAACCACATGCTACAATGCCGGGCATGGTGGCTCACCAGAGGCAAAAGGATTACCACAAATTCCAGGCTTACCTGGTCTACATAGTGAGTTCAGGCCCAGCCTGAACTATAAAGCAAGACCCTGTCTCAAATAGAATAGAATAGTAAAATAAATAACACTTCCAACCTTTTAACACAATAAATTTATTGTGTTTATTTTTGTCTAACCTTGCAAAAATGTAAGCTTTTGGTTTTTTATTGATATATTCAAAGCTCCCAAGATCGTGCTCAGCATATAGTAGGTGCTTAATAAATACTTGTTCAATGAATGAATCTCACATCAGTGATGATAAGATGTAACATATTCTATACAAATATAAAAAATGCAGGAGGCAGGTGTGGAGATGTTGATCTGTAATCCCAAAACTTGGGAAGCTAAAGCAAGTGCATTCGCACAATTTTGAGATCAGCCTTAGCTACATAGCTCAGCCTGAACTACTTAGCAAGACCACCTCAAAACAAAACAATATCGGAAAGCATGGAGAAATTGTCATATAAACTTGGAAGGAGGAAAGTTTTTCAAAATATGCAAAAATTTAAAAGCTATCAGTGAAAAAGGTTGATTAAAATTGTAAGAGGAATTCCACATGACAAAAAATACTGTAAACCAATTCAAAGACAAATGACAAACTGGAAAAAAAATGCATCTCATTTCACATGTGAACTAATTTTTCCAATACAAAAATAATCCCTATAATGGATTTTTTAAAGGCCAATAACATAACAAAAAAATTATCAAATGTTAGAAATTGGTGGTACTTTATGTAATCCCAGGACTCAGAAGGCTGGGACAGGAGGATCACAAGTTCAAGGTCAGTTTGGGGTATATAGTATATTTGAGGCTGGCTTGTCCTACATTGTGAGAGCCTGTCTCAAAAGGCCTTTTAAAAAGTTCTGAGCAGAAAATTCATAGGAAAAAATGAGTGAAACAAGTGAAAAGATGCTCGATTAAAATTACATTAATATAACTTTTTTAAACTTTTCAATCAAAAACAGACATGGTATTGCATTCTGAGAGCCTGAGGTAGGAAGATCACAAGTTCAAATCTAGCCCAGCCAACTTAGTGACCTAGTGACATCTGTCTCAAAATAAAAAATAAAGGACTGGGAATATAAATCAGTATAAAAGTGCTGGGTTCAATCCTCAGTACTGCTGGGTGTTTTTAGAGTCAAAGTTTGAAAATTTGGTGACACAAAAATGAAGCTACGCCCAACCAGCAATCAGAATCACAAACCACAGTGCCGGGCACTCCTGTAATCCCAGCACTCGGGCAGAGGCAGGAGGATTGCTCTGAGTTCCAGGCTGAGCTCAGGGCCAGCCTGAACTACAAAAGTGAGACCCTGTCTAAAAAAAAAAAAATGGTGAAGCTATGATAAGCATGAACTCTTGAGCAGTGCTTCTGCATGTATGAATTAGTGTGTTTGTTACGAATATGTTCTAAGAAGGTAAATTAATAGTGGCTTTCTTGGGGTAGAGGGTGGTACACACTGCTGTAACACTACTTTCTGCTTTGTTCAGCTTTCCAATAAATAAATCTCTTTATCAATAACGGTCTGATGGGTTCTTTAATCTCATTTTATCGCATGAAATGAAGCAGGGAAATGAATTCCCTTCACCCTGCCCTTAGACTTCCGTGTAAGTCAGGCTTGACTTTAGCAGAACAGCGTGCGGTGTTACTAATTGGCTGAGGTTCTTTTGCTTAATTGGGGCACAAATCACAGTTAAGCAAAGTGAAGCTCTTTTGGTGTTAACAGCCCGAGTTTTGAACACCAGTAACTGTCAGCTCTTGGTGTTAGTTGCAGCCAGAGCCCACAGCTACTGGCAGCCCGAAGAAGCCCTTCGGAGCCTGAGGTGGCGTCCCGGCGACCCCACGGCGGCCTGCTCTAACCGCGAGCCACCTTCCCGGTTCCCAGCCCTGGCTGTTGCTGGCTGCTTTCTGTGCCAGCAGTCTTTGGTGTTGCCAGCTCTCTGCATATCAACTCAGCCTGCTCTAATCAAGATAGAAATCATAGGTAAGTAAAAATACACCATCCAATAGAAGCTTTATTTGGACTTACTTATTTCCCGTCTATCATATTCCAGCACAGACTGAGCAGCTAAGTGTGCAGGGCAGTGGTTTATGTAGAGGGCTACGTGGTCTCATGCATATGCAGTGTCCTGCCAGCTAACTTCAGACTTCCTAAGTTATGGACGAGTGGGCTCCTCGAGACCAGATTGAAGACAGCACCTGAGGGCAGGGTCAGTCGGGCTGGACCTGTGAAGGAAGCTTGCTACAGGCACAGCAAGTGTCCCCCAGAGGAGCCGTGTGGCATCTGGGTAGCCGTAGCTGCTGTGAGGGGCCCAGGGCAGCTGTGGAAGAAAAAGACAGAAAGTACCTCTTCAGGAATATTGCCTTCTTGTCTCCTGTCTCGTGGAGAAACTTTTTAAGTGAGGGAAGAGGACTCAAGGCTGCGGGCTCCCCAGAACCTTTCTTGCCGCCCTGGCCAGAGGATTGCTGTCTTGGTGTAATCTTGGTGGAGTCTTTTCCCTCCTGCTTTAGGTAAGATTGTTTGAAATGGGATGAACTAGTTTGCTTCCGGTTTGTAGCTAGTAGAAAGGCTATCAAAAGGATGCGGCTCATCCCCTGCCCTTCCTGTCTCTTCTTTTTTCCTTCCCCTGCTGTTATCTAAAATACTCCTTGATGTCATTCCTGCCATTGTGAGCTGACAGGTGCTCCCAGCCCTAGTGGACACCCTGCAAGTAAGGAAGTAGGTGGAGCTGTGGAGGAGGGACAAGCGGTCACACCAACACCTTGGAGCGGGGGCTGGGTCTACGTGGAGCCCCAGAGATGTTCCCCAGCCCATTCTTCCCAAGATCCAATGAGCAAAATTAGGGGCCTTCCTCCTGAGGTCAAGGAACCATGCCTGGGAGTACAACTTGGGGTAGAAAACGGCCTTCTCTGTCAACTGATTCGTTCTCCAGAATTCAACTTATTCTCCAACTCAGTGGTGTTTGAAAGCAACTTTATCCAGGTACCTCCATGCATGTTAGAGCCAGCTGTCTTCCCCCTCCCAAAAATTGTTCCTAGGCCTTGATCAGAAAATGCTGTGGATGATGGGTGTGGTGGTACACACCTGTAATCCCAGCATTTGTGAGGCTGAGGCAGGAGTGTTGTGAGTTCAAGGCCAGCCTGGGCTACATAGTGAGTTTGGGGCTGGCCTGAATTAAAAAGCGAGACCCTGTCTCAAAAAAAAAGGACCAGAGGATTAGCTCAGTGGTGTCAGACCTGGCAAGCACAAGGTCCTGAATTCAATCCCAGGTACAAAAAAAAAAAAGAAAATGCTGTGGACTCCGAAAGACCTAGGGAAAGAAAAGCAGAGGGTCTGGGTCCCAAGCTCACCTCACTTTCTGCCTCCAGTGTGTGGAAACTCCCTACTTGTTGTGTCTTAACAAACTCCTTTCAGATCTGACAGAGGAGGTATCCCAGCTCTGTCCAGAGGCAGACCCACAGGCCTTCATCCACCTGGATGGCGCAGATAAGCGACAGCTGCACTTAGAAACCCTGCTCTGAGATCCAGCCTGCTCTCCCTGGCATGGCTGAGAGACAGCTGTGTTGGCTCACGAGGGCTCAGTTCAGTGGCACGCCAGAGCTCACTCATTTATTGTAAAGTACCAACACGAATTAGACCTGAACACTGAGGTTTTAGTTTAGAAATGACAACTCACATGCTTGGCTCGAGTGCCAGCAGAGCAGGCTGTGTGCGCCCCACTGCGGCAGCTGTGCCATCGGCTCACCACCACTGCCCTCCGTGAACTGGTCTTGCCTTGATTTTTTTGTTGTTGTTGTTTCAGTACTGGAGATTGAACTCAGGTCCTTGAGCTTTCTAGGCAGGCAGCAGTGCCACTGAGCTACATCCCCAGCCCTACCCTTCCAAAGGGTGGCAATAGGATCAGTGGAAGCAAGCATTTGTGGCCTAGGGAAGATGGAATACAGGGTGGTTGTCTAATATCATTTTGCCCAGGCGCTGCCTGCCTGCAGCACAGCCTGTAGCCTGACCCTGTTCACCTGTGCTTCTTTGCAGCACAGCATAAGCAGCAAGCACATACTAAACACCTGCAGGGTGCAGGGCAGGATGAGCAAAGAGTATCAGTCTTGGGCAAGAAGCTTGTGGTTTGGCTTACTAGACACTATACAATAGTAACTGTTTAAACACTCTCATTAAGAGGGCTACGACCAGCTGATCCCCATGGCACGGGGAGGGAGGGCAAGTGCTGGGGGCATCCAGGCCATTCTCTCTGGAACTGGACAGTGGTGGACAGCATCCTAGAACACAGGGTGTTAAGCAGAATTATAGGAGAGCAGAGTTATAGGAGAGAAGGTGGGACCCCTCTGAGGACAGTCTGGGGCTTACTTTGGAGGCTTTTCACAGAGCACAGAGCTACTCTGCTGCGGTCCCCAGTTTGGGAGCTTGTTTGAGGCTCGCAGTGCTCCAAACTCCTTGCAGCTGAGGGGGGCAGACAGGGAATAGCTGGGACCCTGGTGGAGAAGGAGCAGGGACAGGACCCACATTCAGGCTCCACCTTCTAGTCTTTTGAGTGTGGTGTTTTGGCATCAGACATGTTCTCATCTGTCTTCTTTGTTAAAACTGCCTAGATCCCTGATGGACACTAAAGGGGCCCAGGCAGCAGGAAACTGTCAGCGGGAGAGGGCCCTGCTGCAGTGGTCACTCGAATCTAACCTGCAGAGTTACGGTTTAGGGTCTGCTCAGGGCCTCCTTTCTCCCCTCACCTCCACATCACCATCTCCTTCACCACCATGCCCTTGATGTGGTGTCAACCCCAGACATTTATTGAGCGCTTATCTTGATGTATGAAGTTCTCTATGTCTGTGAATGGCATGGATTTCATCCTATGACATGGGCTCCAAGAAATGCTACCCTTGGGCCGGAGAGTTAGCTCAGTGGTTCCAGCACCTGTCTTGCAAGTGCAAGGACCCAAGTTCGATCCCCGGTTAACCACATACCATACTGGGTGTGGAGACTCACGCCCAGCAGCAACCACTACCACACACCACAGTGCCGGGCGTGGTGGCTCACGCCTGTACTCCCAGCACTCAGGAGGCAGAGGCAGGAGGATTGCTGTGATGTGAGTTTGAGGCTGAGCTCAGGGCCAGCCTGAACCACAAAGCAAGACCCTGTCTCAAAAAAAAAAAAAAAAAAAGAAAGAAAGAAAGAAATGCTACTCTTTCCCCCCCCAAATCAAAAGTCATTTCTCAAAAAAAAAGTCATTTCTGTTGGAGCACTGCCTGGTAAAGCTACTAGGAATTAAATTTCGGGCATTGCTAGAGGTTTCTCCTTGTCCCCAATTCCAACAGGAGCTGTACAGTGGTTCTGACAGCTTTATAAACTCTGTAGCCTTTGGAGGACACTGGTGTTGGGAATGCAGGCATCTCTCCTGGGGTCTCTTTCCCTTATCTAGGTCCTGTGATTCCTTAGCGAGCACAGTCCTGGAGCCTTCCTGCCCCTGAGCAGAGACACTATGGGGAACGGGGAAAGGATGTTACTCTAGAACCTTTGCTGTGGGTCCTGGTCTCCTCCGAGCCACCACAGCACTAGGCAAATCAAAGAAGAGACAGAAAAGGAGACTTACAATGAAGACACTGGGTCTTGGGGCCCCATTAATGCTGCTGATGGCAGCAAAGACAAAGACCACCAAGTGCATCCAGTATTTGTTGAATACGATCGTGGGGAGGAATAGGGAGCCGAGTATGTTTAGAAAGCTTCTAGTGAGATACTGCCCAACACTTGACATGACGGTGCCAGGCAGGGATGTTGGACAGTGGACATTGCTTATCCTGCTTGGACAGAACAAACAGGTACTGGGACCGAGTACAATCAGCAAGCAGCCCATCAGGCCAGTGAGAAGCCATAAGTTTGGGGAAAGGATATTAGCTGGGGTCACGCTGACCTCAGCCGCACAAGACTCAGCAGAGCCCTGCCCTTCACAGCGCAGGGCCTGGGCTCCTGTGGCAGCCATTGGGGCAGGGGCTATGCCTGCCTAGTCCACCATCTGATGTGCCCATTAGAGTCATGTAGCGCTTCGGTCTGACTGCTGATATACAGCAACGTAGCTGGATGGTGGACAGCAAGAAGCAGGTGCCACTCTTAGCCCACTAGTACTGGGCAGAGATGTCTGCCACATACTTCCTGTCCGCAGCTTCTGGGGACTTCTTTGCACTATTTCCCTTCTAACCCTTTAGAAACCAGTGGTGACTTAGTGTCCCAGGGGAAGAGGGGATAAAAATTTCAGTGTCATTCAACTTTCATGTACTTGTGCATCTTTTTAGAGCTAGATAATGCCGAGGACACAGTGAAGTTTCTTTTGCCATTGAGCTTAAAGTCTATTTGAAGAGACTAAGAAAAGAGACCAGTAGGAAATCAAGGCCCAGCTGGCACGTCACATACCTGTCACCAAGCTGAAGGGTCCTTTTCTAACATCTGTATCCTTCCACCCTCTGTAACCCATGTATTTGGGGCTGATTTCCAGGTCACCGAGGCCGGGAAATGGATGAACTTCTGTGAAGACTCTAACATCGTGATCCTTGGCGTGACCTCCTCGGTGCCCTCCTTGCCGCTCCCCAATGTCCTCCTCATGGCCAACGTCACCTGGCCCCGGGGTCAGCCTTCCACCTGGAACACACCTGGGGCTGCCCCAGTCATCACTCTGAGCAGGTAGAGGGAGGCTGGCGGGAGGGCAGCGTGGTGTGACGATGGGCTCATCCGTGTGCCACTGTGCGGCTGCATGTTAGGTAGATCAGATGTAAAGACAGGGGTCTTCGTGTTTGGTTTCATTCTGTTTTCTTTTTTTTTTCACCTGGACTATCAGCTAATTTATAATCCAAATGAAGAAGAAAACTGAGACATAGTAAAACATTTCATTCATGAAATAAATCACGAGAGTTACTAACTTGATGATCATGTCACAAATGTATAACATATTACAAATAATTTTATAGATGAGATCTTTATGAGTTTGATTCCTTGGAAAGTAGTACCTGGAGACAAAGGTCTGATAGGTAGAAAACACATGCTCCTGTGGTGAATCAGATCTTCCTTTAGCACTATGCACATCACTGAATCACAGCGGAATCCGCGGCACAGCCGCCGTTCCATTCCACAGTTTTTCTAGTACCAGGAAATCTAGATTCCAATTGCTTCAAGTAAGCAATTCAGTTTCTTCTGGGATCCAAATAAGTACTTTAAGGGAGGGTCATTGGTCACCATATGAAAACTTCTGCATGATTCCTGGATTGTTTTGCTATTGATTTATTGTGAATGTAGTCAGAATAGAGACTGACAAATTCCTTCTTATTTTCATTTGTAATTGAAGACAGTGTTCTTTAGTCAATAAGCTATGTAGAACCTGTTAATTCATTTATTTAACAACTATCTAGCTAGCTTCTACATGTACCAAGCACTCTGCATGTTGCTGAAGAGAGAGCAGTATATAGTTCCCCCTTCATTGGGTGTGGTGGCACACACAGTCCTAGAACTTGGGAGGCTGAAACAGGAGGATCTCTCCTTGAGTTTGAAGCTAGTCTGGGTTACTTATTGAGCTCAAGTTCAGCCTGGATTACATAAAAGAGACTCTGTCTAGGGAGAGAGAAAGAGAGAGAATAACAGTTCCCATTTCAAGTCCAGTTTGGGTTTATTTTTTGTTTTGTCTTGTTTGGGTGGGGCTTTTTTGGTAAGATCTTAGCTTTCTTTTGTTTATTTTTATTTTGTCAAGATAAATGTAGGACATTTCAAAGGTGGGGATAGTCAATAGGACTATGAAGTAGTGAGGCTGAAAAAAAATATTTGATGTATAAGAGACACCTACACAGGAAATGGGGTGCAGAGCAAGGGCCTAGGAACGGAGTCAGTCTCTACTTACTAAGTTCTGAACTTGGGAAAGCTACTGAGCTCTAAAACTCAATCTCTAAATTTGTGAAGTGAAATTCACAACACTTATCTTTCCTTTATCAGAGGGCTGCTGTGACAGTGTAATGAGACATTAGACATCAATAGCAACTTTTTTTTTTTTCAGTTTTTTGAGGCAGGGACTCGCTTCGTAGTTCAGGCTGGTCCTGAACTCAGCCTTGAACTCAGCAATCCCCCTGCCTCTGCCTCCCAAGTGCTGGGATTACAGGCCTGAGCCACCATGCCTAGCACTGTTGTTATGTGGTTGCCGCAGGTCGAACTCGGGACCTTGTTATTGTAAGGCAAGCTCTGGAACCACTGAGCTAAATCCCTGGCCCCTCAGTAGAAACTTTTGAGGGCTGAAAATTTAGTTCAGTAGTTCCAGGGCCTGCCTCATAAATGCAAGGTCATGAGTTTGATCCCTAGTACCCTCAAAAAAGAGCAATTTTTGTTATTAATGTGGGCAGACTCTTCAGTAACAGAAGTCCTAGAAATCAGAGAAACATCAGCCTTACACTTCCTGAACTCAGAGCAAGAACTTTCTTTTTTTCCTGGTTACACTCAGGATTCTGCCCCTGAGGTATGTAGAACTACGAATCTATGATCGGCTCCAGCGCATACTTCGGGTTAGGACAGTGACTGAAAAGATCTACTACCTGAAGCTCCATGAAAAACACCCGGAGGCTGTGTTTCAATTCTGGATCCGCTTGGTGAAGATTCTGCGGAAAGGTCTCTCCATCACCACCAAAGATCCAAGGATCCACTTCACCCACTGCCTGGTGCCCAAGCTTCCCAGACTCTCCACTGAAACAACAGTAAGGGGGGCCTCCCGCCAGACCCTGTGGCCAGTTAAGCATGGTCGTGTGTGTCCCTGTATGTGCACACACCTGTATACATAGAATACACACATGTGCAAGTGTGCAGTCGGCCTGTATCTGCAGGTTCCCACATCCATAGATTCAACCAACCTCATTTCAAAAATATGCAGAAAAAATTGCATTTGTACTAAACACGTCCTGCTTTTATTTGCATGTCCTTGCTTCATGAACATTATAATCTAACAGCTATTTTTGTAGCACTTCCATTGAATCGGGTATCCTAAGTTGTGTAGGGTTGATTTGAGGTGGGAGGATGTGCATAGATCACGTGCCATACAA
The DNA here is from genome assembly GCA_004026965.1 of Petromus typicus. Taxonomy (NCBI): domain Eukaryota; kingdom Metazoa; phylum Chordata; class Mammalia; order Rodentia; family Petromuridae; genus Petromus; species Petromus typicus. The sequence goes on from PVIR01006761.1 coordinate 40,336, forward strand.
CAGCGCCTTACTTACCTAAGGGACCTGAGCACCGCAGAGTCCAGCTCTAGAGAGAGTCCTGGAATCAGTCCTAACATTGCCAAGAGACAGCTGTGTATATCACAGACTGCTGGGTTCTGACTTTAGATTATAACAGAGGCACTTTTCCTTATCTCAGGCACTGTGTCCTTATCACAGTAAGTAGTCTTTACATTTTTAAATTGTTTCCAATATTATAGATGACACTTTGACTTTTAATGTGTTTGAGTATTTTTAGGTTATATTTCTTTTTTGTTATCTATTGGTTCTTTTGTCTTTTTTCTCTTGTGTTGCTGGGAATTGGATGTAGACCTCATGTATGCTATGCAAGTTCTCTACTGAGCTACATTGCCAGCCCGTAGAGTGATTTTGTTTGTTTTGTTTTGGTTTTGGGTGCTGAGGATCATACTCAGGACCTAGTGCTTGCCAGGCAGGCGAGGTGCCACTGAGCTAAATCTCCACCCGCTTAGAGTGACTTTTGACACTTATAAAAAATGATGCAGGATTTGCTCAGTGTAAAGGTGCAGGGAGCTGGGCATGGGGTATACACCTGTAATCCCAGTACTCAGGAGACTGAGACAGGAGGATCACCAAGAGTTCAAGCCCAGCAATACTATACACCGAGACCCTGTCTTAACAACAGCAAAAAAGATAAGGATAAAAACACCAGAAAAAAAGACTGATAGATTGGGTTGCTCCAAATGTTCAGATTTCAGAACCTAAATGCTTTGTCTCTCTCATTAAATTGTATACATAAGGGGGGGTTACTGGAAACTTTGAAAGTTGCCATTACCAAGTTGGTGGCCCACACCTGTAATCCCAGCACTCGGGGTACTAAGACAGGCGGATCACCATGAATTTGAGGCCAACTTATGCTACATAATGAGTTCAAGGCCACCCTGAACTACACAGTAAGATCCTGTCTCAAAACAAAAGCCAGGTGGACCAGGGATGTAGCTCAGTGGTTCCGGCGCCTATCTTGCAAGCACAAGGACCTGGGTTCTATCCCCGGTAACCACATAACAATACTAGGCATGGAGACTCACCCCAGCAGCAACCAGTACCATATACCACAGTGCCTGGTGTGGTGGTTCATGCCTGTAATCCCAGCACCCGGGAGGCAGAGGCAGGAGGATTGCTGTGATCTGAGTTGGAGGCTGAGCTCAGGGCCAGCCTGAACCACAAAGCGAGACCTTGTCTCAAAAAACCTTAAAAAAAAAAAGCCAGGTACTTTGCAACCCAGAACTCGAACTTTCCTGCCTCAGTCTCCTGGGTGCTCGGATTACAGGTGTGTGCCACCAGGCCCAGCTCATGCAACTTAGATCATGTCTTCTGGACAGAGTAGTCTCCATTGCCCATCAGGGAGAAGGCATGACCCCACCAGGGGTCCCCCTTATTGATTGGATGATTCTGCAGCCTAATGTTCGAGGAACAAATCTCAGGGCTAGGTTGCAAAACTCAAATGTAATTCCACAAATTCCCGCAGAGTTCTGCCTGGGGAGGCCAAGGATGCTCCCTGAGCAGCTTGGCCCCTCTGACTTGTGCTTCTCCCCACAGCCTGAAAGCAGCCTCCCCAGCTCCTCCCAACCCAGCGAGACCCTCCTGCTGCTGGCAGCCGAGCAGACCGGTGGCAGTTTCTCAGGACTCTCTGGAAGGACTCAGCTCCCAGCCGACAGGTGGGTCCTGCGCTCTGCTCAATGCCACTCTCCAGCCTGGAGTCCCTGGGTCACTGGTGCCTCTATCAGGAAACCTCTGTTGCTCTTCATTCCAGTTAGGTGCGTGACTGTCCCTCACTTTGGTTGCAAGCTTGTCCTTTAAGCAGGGTCTTCGGCAATCTCTGATCTACATGTTCATTTCTTGGGCAAAGTCCAGTAATTTTGGCTGCTCAGCAAAATGAATGAGGGAATGAATAAATTAATCCAAGAAGCAGAAGCTAATAAGTCAGGTTTAGAGAATGAACTGTTGATGGTCTCCTTCTGGGCTCATAAATGTCCCTTGGGCAGGACTCTGCTTTCTCTTTGCCTTTCCTACTTCCTCTGGGAAATGAACGAAGGACAGTAGAATGCTTGAAGATGACCTCTAGTGCCCAAGTTCTCTTAACTTACTATCAAATCCTTTCTGTAACAAGTGATAAAAACCTGAAACCAAGTGAATACAACCAACATACTCAATAAGTGCAACTCAGAGAGTATCATCCAAATCAGCATTTAAGGGCTGGGGATTTAGCTCAGTGGTTCCGGTGCCTGTCTTGCAAGCGCAAGGGCCCGGGTTCAATCCCTGGTAACCACAAATCGGCATTTAAATTGGGCAGGCCTGTAATCCCAGAACTCAAGAGGGGGAGGCAGGAGGATTGCAGTGAGTTCAAGACCAGCCTGAACTACGTAATGAGACTCTGTCTTTAAAAAATAACAACAAAGCAAAACAAAAGAATGAAACAAAACAGACCAAAAACCTACGCAAGGTCCTAGACAGAAATCCAAAAAAGGACAGACTCAGAAAAAACATAGACCCCACAAAGAGAGACTGGACAACCCTGGTTGGGGCTGTTGGCTGGAGAGTTGCTCAGAGTAGACTTTCACGTACTTCTTAAACACTGAGGAATTTCCAGAAAGTGACAGCTTATGTGTTCAAGGGCAGTCAATGCTGAGTTATGCTAGCAGACTTTGGGTGCTCACATCTCTTGTCATACAGGAGAATGTCCAAGCATATTTAGGCATTTTGTAGCAAAGAGGCCCCTTTAGATTATTTAGCCATATTGTGATTCTTTCACTAAATAACCCTAAGATTCTTTTCACATAAAATATTTCATTGCATTTATCTCTGAATACACTGTAATTTTTATTTTCTTTGTTATAGTTTCTGTTTTCTTTTAAAACACCAATACTCAAAATACAGAGTCCACACTCATTGGACCAGTCTCAATTTAAAAATTACAGTTTCAGAACTATGAGACACAGAGGCAAGAAGATCCTAAGTTTGCCAGGCAGACGCCAGAACCACTGAGCTAAATCCCAGCCAAAGGTTTCCTGGTGGGTTTTGTTGTTGTTGTTGTTGTTGTTGTTGTTGTTGTTGTTGTTGTTTTCTCTTTTTTTGAGACAGGGTTTTGTTTTGTAGCTTAGCTTGGCCCTGAACTCACTATGTAGACCAGGCCAGCCTCAAACTCACTGCATCACTGCAATCCTCCTGCCTCTGCCTCCTGCAAGTGAAAATTAAGGTGGGAGTCACCACACCCAGCACTGTGGTATGTGGTACCAGGGACTGAACTTGGGACTTTGAGCTTGCCAGGCAGATGCTGGAACCACTCTAAGTCCCTGGCCCTAGGAGGATCCTAAGTTTAAACCCCAGCGTAGGCAACTTGGCAAGACCCTATCTCAAAATAAAATATAAAAGTAGGTCTGGGGATATAGCTCAGTGCAAAAGCCTTCGATTCAACTCACCGTACTACCCTCCCCCCCCAAAAAAAGTTCTAATGTACATTTTAACATGTTTTTTTTTTCTATTGCTTTCAATGACCCTGAAATTCCTGGGTTCCCACAGAAGCACCAACCCTGCCATCAAAATAGACTGTTCCAGCAGCTACAACAAGAAACCCTTGCCAGTGGCGTCGCAGGTCAATGTGAAAATACCCATGAGAGCCACCTTGTGCCACAGCCTCTGGGAACAAGATGACCCAAACGAACACCTCCTACAGGCTCCTGTAGCTAGTTCCCTTGGGGAGAACTTCCTGGGACCCTAACACCCAGGCAAGATGAGGGCTGGCCCCACACTACGTCTCTGGCAGTGCTGTTTCCACAGTGGCCCACCAACCACAGGGGAGGGAAGATGGTGTTTACAACAAGGTGCTCTGTTTTTCCACCAGTAAACCTACAAGTGAGTCCCTGACTGTCAGTGTTGGTGCTGGGAGCTCTGAGTGGGGGATGACTCTCTGGAATGGGCGCTCACTCTCTGCTGCACAAAACTCCAGGGCCACCAAGCATTCCCAAGAGAGCCAGTGCTGAGGAAATGGGCTCTGGGGAGAAATTGAACTTCCTTTTCAAAGACTTGGGGGAAACAGAAGCAGGCCTAACTTTATCCATGCATTTTAGAGCCAACTGTCTTCTCCTTTCCAAAAATTGTTCCTAGGCCTTGATCAGAAAATGCTGTGGATGGTGCGTGTGGTGACTCACACTTATAATCCCAGTGTTCATGAGGCTGAGGCAGGAGGATTGCTGTGAGTTTGAGGCTTGCCTAGGCTACATAGTGAGTTCAGGGACAGCCTGAACTACAAAGCAAGACCCTGTCTCAAAAAAAAAAAAACCAGAAGATGAGCTCAGTGGTGCCATGCCTGCCTGGCAAACACAAGGTCCTGAGTTCAATCCCTGGTACCAGGGGGAAAAAAATCTATAACAGAATAGGAAGAATTTATTAGAGAAATATAGCTTTTATCTAAGACAGTCAGAAGGGAGGTCCAGAAAGTGGCATGGAGGACCACTGAGCAAAGCAGGAAGTGAGGCAGGTTTAAGGTGGGACAAAACTACAGTCAATTAATAAGGTGACAGGTACAGTTGCTTAGATATTACAGATCCAATGGGAAATCACAAGGTGTGCATGAGGTGGGACAAAACTATGACCACCCAATAGGAATACAGCAGCTATAGTCACTTAGATAATATTGATTGAAAGAGGATCAAATGGGGAGACAAGTCAAACAGCAAGCACGCATGGAGCAAAGATTTTCCAGGAAGGAAAGGGGCTAGGGAGCTTTGAGTCCCCAACCAAGGGGATGATGCCTGTTTAGACTATCAATGGCTGCTGTTTAGCCCTCAAGGAAGTGCAGGAGTGAAGTCAGTCCTCTTTTTCTTGATGCCTGGCCTTCAGTGATGTTCCTCCTGCCACAACTGTCTTCAATGCTGAAGGCCCAGCCCTGCTTAACTGCCTGTAATGTTTATAACTAATGAAGCTGCTTGTAATACCAAAAGCCCCAGTACCCTTCCCGCAAATCTGCTTTGGCTTAGGCTGGTCTGTCCCTTTCTGTACTACACCCAGAAGTCTACTTGAGGTGCGGTTTCCAGAAAAGCGGACAATCTGCAGGTGTCCAGATGCCAACCATGTCTGACTTTTTCACCGTGTATCTTCTAGTGCCTCTGCCTACCAGATGCCCAATCAAAGATGGTTAGATGAACCCACTTCCGCCATTGCCAGCTCTGGCTGCCCCCTGCTGCTCCTTCCCAAATCAGAGAAACTTACAGCCCTCACTGCAGGAGCTTATCAGAGAAATTGACTGGATGAAAATGACACCATACAAGAGATTGATAAAGCTCTTAATGGCCAGAGACATAGCATCCAAAGAGAAAAGAAACAAAACATAGCCACCCAGAGCCAGTTAAGGACTGCCAGGACTTGACATTTGCAAAACAGCCCCAAAGAATGTAAAACTGCACCTGAGAGCTCCTGAGATAAATTCAGAGAAAAGAGAAGATGCCCGGAAGGAATAAGACCAAGATGGACCCGCTTGAAATCTGGGATGGGAATGAAGTTAAGGCTTCACATTTGTCCTTGGAAAATGAACAGACAGTACTGGTGCTTCAGGGAGGAGAGAAAAGGAAGCTGGGACTCACCTGTGCACCCCAGAGCCACAGGCCACTGACATGGACAAAATAAAACTCAAGGCGGGCCGGGGATTTAGCTCAGTGGTGCCGGTGTCTGCCTGGCAAGCACAAGGTCCCGAGTTTGATCCCCGGCACCACATATCGCAACGCCAGGCACAGGCTGGTCCTGAATTCAATATGTAGCCCAGAATTACCTAAAACATGTGGAGATCCTCCTGCCTCTGCCTTCTGAGTGCTGAGATTACAGGTGTGCCAGTGATACGGGGAAGCAATCCTAGTTCCCATCCTACTAGATATCAGAAACACGAGTTTGTGTTCTCTAAAATTAAAGAATGAATTTAGGAATGACAGAGGTTAAGAGCAGGAAAAACTTGGGGCCAGGGGTTTAGCTCAGTGGTTCCAGCGCCTGTCTTGCAAGTGCAAGGACCCGGGTTCCATCCCCAGTAACCACATAATAATACTGGGCGTGGAGACTCACCCCAGCAGCAACCAGTACCACATACCACAGTGCAGGGCGTGGTGGCTCACGCCTGTAATCCCAGCACTCGGGAGGCAGAGGCGGGAGGATTGCTGTGATGTGAGTTAGAGGCTGAGCTCAGGGCCAGCCTGAACTACCAAGCGAGACCCTGTCTCAAAAAAAAAAGAGTAGGAAAAACCTTATGGAGAAAGAAAGCCTCTGCCTAAGATGGACAGCAGGGGTCCTGAAAGTAGGAGACCCACTCACCTCACTTCCCGGGGACCTGTCATAGAGCAAATCCAGGAGGTGAGGAGGGTTTAAGGTAGGACAACATTATAGTCAACCAATAACATTGCAAGTACAGTCACTTAGGTAATATTGGTCCAATGAGAAATCACAAAATGGACAAAACCATGATCAACCAATAAGATTACAACAAGTATAGTTGCTTAGGTAATATTGATTAAATGGGGATCCAGTGAGAAATCAATCCATGTAACAAGCAGAAAAGGATTTTTAGACAGGGGTCTTTTCCAAGAGAAGGAAGTCAAAGTCCTTGCCCTCCACACCAGGAGACTGGCACCTACTTAGAATATTAGTCACTGCTGTTTACACTACACGTGTGGGGTAGTGTTGTCCTTTGGTATTGTTAACCTTCAGCGGAGGTCTCTTTGTCTGTCCTCCTTGTCTGTTGGTTTCTTCTCTGTTGGGTTTTTGAGGGCCAGCCCTGTCTAACTGCCGACAAGATGTCTAACTAGCTTACCTACCTATAACACCACCACACACAGCAAGACTAAGGCCACTTATGGAAACTATTGCTTAAAAAAAAAAAATGAGGTATCTAGAGATATTGTCAGTTAAGGCTGTTTTGGTTTTCACTCTGTCCCTGATTCCTACTTCACAGAATAAAGTGCATTTCTCCCCTGCAAATATGGATAATTTTTAAAATTAAAACATTACAAAAAGCCGGTGTGGTGGTGCAGTTCTGCAGTCACAATCTGTCACCTCTGGGGTATGTACCACCACATAGCACCACAGCCCAGGAGGAACTGTGAACTTTTCAGAAAAGAATTGTAAACTTACATCAACAGAGAATGAGAGATAGGAAGTTTAGAAGGGAGAACAAAAAAACACTTTATTTGCAGGAAAGAAAGAAAACACAAGCAGAGGACAGAAGACAGAAAGATTGGGATATGATCGTGGGTCTGGAGCTGGAAAAACCTGAAGGCCTTTCCCTTTGGCCTCTTTTCTCAAGTGGCCGAAAGACCCTCCCCCTGGAACTCGTTCTGACCTGACCGGCTCTTCCAGACCACAAGCTTTCTGAAGAGTGCAGCTCCAAAAGTATCAAAAGTCTTTCTTAGCCACCTCTTTGTTTTCTTTTTATATCATTTTATTTTTGTTTTCTTTAACTTCTCCAGTAGAACGAGTTCTGAATACATACAACACTTTGTGCAAGATGATATATTTCCCAAGATAACTTCAGGCTTTCAAAGGTGTCCCTCAACAAGTCTTTTGGGGGGGATGTGTCCTGGGGATCAAACTGGGGACCTTGTGCTTTGAGGCAGGCGCCAGAACCACTGGGCTAAATCCCTGGCGAGTATGCATGTCAGTATGGAATCTTCCTCCATCCTTTTGTCCTTTGTAGTTTTCAATTGTTCTGGCTTGTTTGTTTTTGTAGTCATAGTGGTTGAACTCAGACACTCTTTTCTTTTTCTAATCTGTTTTTTAAATCTAACCTAACCTCCCGTTTCGCAAATTAGATATCTTGGTATCAACTCTCTAGTCCTTCTCTCCACTCAGCTTTTTGTCTAGAGACAGATGTTTGAGCAGGACTAACTTTATCCGAGTCTAAAAGTCTGAGTCATTAAGTCTTGGTGGAGCCAGAACTGCATCCCTGGACATGTTTGAACTTCTTCATTGGTGCGGGGTTTTCAGAAAGTTGCCAGAGGTGGAGGCTCGAACTGGCAACTAATGAGTGAGGCCCACAATGCTATAGAATAAAGAATTAACCATCAGCAGCCTGTGGATTTTCTTCCGTCACCTAAAGCTTTGAAAGCACTGTTTACAGCCACTTGAGTCTAGACCCTAACTGGGCTAACCCAACGATATTCCCACCCATGGGTAACCTGCTGACTAATCTCCACAGGCTGGTGACTCCCAGGCCAAGCTGGGTGAATTGTCTCTTTGAAAGATTCATCCCCAAATATAACTAGGAGACTTTAAAGCCCAGCATTCTTTGAGAGGTTCCTCGTCCCCTGGCACCAGGAAGAGGGTCTACCTCTCACCCTCTTCCTCCAGCCACCTAGGTAGCTTCTTAACTGCTCCAGAGCTACCACCCAGCCTTGGAACAAATGCAAACAAACCTTCCTTATGGATGGGTACACTGCTGTAGAGGTTGCAGGGTGGAAAAAAGATCCCTCCTACGTCATCAGCAGAAATACAAACTAGTTTGACCACTGTCTTAGTTATTTTCTTGTTGCTGGGACAAAACGCCCACAAACTAAAAGGGAAAGGTTCATTTTAGCTTACAGTCTGTAAATATTTCAGCCTGTGGTCAGCTGTCTCCAAGCCAGGGCAGAGGAGAAACACTTCGTGGCATACCAGGCCACCATGAGACTTGCTTCTTTCCCTTTTTTTTTTTTTCAGGTTTTGTTTGATTGATTGTTTTTGAGACAGGGTCTTGCTTTGTAGTTCAGGCTGGCCCTGAACTATGTAGCCCAGCCCAGCCTGGGAACTCACAGCAATCCTCCTGCCTCTGACTCTCAAGTGTTGGGGTTATAGGTATGAGCCACCACACCCGGCATTGTGGTATGTGGTAACCGGGGATCAAAATCAGGATCTGGCACTTGCCAGGCAGACTCCAGAACCACTGAGCAAAATCCCCAGCCAGCCATTTGCTTTTGATCCTCAATGTACAGCTGTTTAAAGGTCTCCAGCTGTGGTTACATCACTGCCTCAACATTAGAGTGCCTTGAAATTTCTGTTGCTAGATCAATTAGCCGCTGTCCTTTAATTTCGATCTCCTGCAAAGTCTCTGGACACGAGCAAAATGCAGACAATTTTGCTGCCAGAGAATAGCATGCATGAAATGGGGTCCTAGTACACTGCAGACCTGGTCCTCAGCTGAAACCTCCTGAGTTTATCTTTCCAGCTGCGTCTGTATCAGCTGTCTGGTACCAGGAACTGAACTCAAGATCCTGTGCTTTCCGGGCAGGCATGGCTAAGCTAAATTCCTTGCCCCAAGCAACACATTTTTAAAATAACATAGGACAAAGAGTACTCAAGGGAAAATTTTAAATGTCTCAAACTGAACTAAATGAAAATGAAAATAGAAGACACCAAAATGTATAGGATGCTTCCACCCAGCACTCAGCAGGTTGGTGAACTGTTCAGCCGTGCTAATTTGGAGTTGGGGAGCATGTGGTAGTTCTTGGGGTAATTGTGATGGTGTGTCAGAGTTTTGCACCATAACATCACCACTTCCACTTCTATAGTTCATGAAGATTTGAAAGGAAGATGTTGCAGGCCCGCACTGGTACCTCATTCTTCATCAAAATGTGCTACTCATTAGCCTCTTGTGAAAAGTCCCGCCTGGGTCACTCCGCACTCTGATGGTGCCCAAGAACGACTTTCCATTTCTGTCCACAAGGAAAGGCCAGCATTCTACTGTAAGGAAAGGTATTGCCTTTTTACCTGTTCTATTTATCCATGTACCTACCTATCTGCTTTCCTCTCTACCATCTTCAAATTGGCTTTGCTCTTTCTTTCTTTCTTTCTGTTTATTTCACTTTTTGAGACAGGGTTTCACCTTATAGTTCAGGCTGGCCCTGAACTCACTATGTAGCCCAGGCTAGCCTCGAACTCAGCATTACTCCTGCCTCTGCCTCTTGAGTGCTGAGATTATAAGCATGAACCACTACTGTGATGTGTGGTACCAGTGATCAAACTTGGGACTTTGTGCTTGCCAGGCACACATCGGAATTACTGAGCTAAATCCTCGGCCCTCTTTCTTCCTTTCTCTCTCTCTCCTCTCTCTCTCTCTCTCTCTCTCTCTCTTCTCTCTCTCTCTCTCTCTCTCTCTCTCTCTCTTTCTCTCTCTATCTCTTCCTTTCTTTTCTTTGAGACAGGCTCTCACTTTTATAGTTCAGGCTGGCCCTGAGCTCACTATGTAGCCCAGGTTAGCCTTGAACTCACAGCAATCCTGCTTCTGCCTCCCCAGTGCTGGGATTATATGTATGAGCCACCACGCCTAGCATTGTGGTGTGTGGTACTGATTGCTGGTGGGCATGAGTCCAAGCCCAGCATTGTTGTATGTGGTTACCAGGAATTGAATGGGAACCTTGTGCTTGCAAGACAGATGTCAGAACCACTGAGCTATATCCCCTAAACCCTCTTTCTTTTTTCTTTCTTTTCTCTTTTCCTACCTACTGCCTTCCTTTTTTATTTATTTTTTATTTTTATTTATTTTTTTTGAGACAGGGTCTCGCTTTGTAGTTCAGGCTGGCCCTGAGCTCAGTCTCAAACTCACATCACAGCAATCCTCCTGCCTCTGCCTCCCAAGTGCTGGGATTACAGGCGTGAGCCACCACGCCCTGCACTGTGGTATGTGGTACTGATTGTGCTGGGCGTGGGTCTCCATGCCCTGTATTGTATTGGATTACGGGGATCAAATGGGCCCTTGCACTTGCAAGACAGACGCAGAAACCACTGAGCTAAATACCCGACCCACCTCTCAGTCTTATGAAACAGGATCTCCTTACATAAACAATGCTGAGCTCAAGCCCGTGATCCTCCTACTGCAACCTTCCAAGCGCTAAATCTGAATTTTTCTCACTTGTCCTCATCCTTCCTTCCAGAGCTCTCTTCCTTTCTGACAAACAGGATGTTCTAGTATATCTCATCCTTCTCTTATCTCAACCTTGGACTCAGCCATTCTCCTCTATAGGGAAGGTAAGATTTTTTTTTTTAGAACTGTGGATCAAATTTGAGACTTTGTGATTATGAGGCCTGCATAGTAGCACTGAGCTAAATCCCTGCTCTAGCAGAGGTAGAATTTTTTTTGAGGCAGGGTTTCACTATCTAGTTTGGTTTGGCCTTGAATTCACTGTAGCCCAGTGTCCTTAAACTCACAGATATTCTCTTGTCTCAGTGTTCCCAGGGCCAGGATTACAGGCATACACCACTATGCCCCACAGGGGAAGGTGGTATTTAGAAAGCATTTAAGTCCCTTGGTATGCTCATTGTTACTATGACATTATGATCTCCAGGCCCTGTCATGGGCAGGGTACCAAACACACACACACACACACACACACACACACACACACACACACACATGCACACATGTACACACACTATGCACATATATACACATAAGGATTTAGATTTAATTCATGTATGGTGCTGGGGATCTGAGCCAAGGCCTCCTGTACACTAACCACATGCTCTACTACTGAGCTAAACTCTCAGTCCTACCCTTATCTGTCTACTACAGCATATACTTTCAAACTGAGTCCTTATTGACATTTTTTTTGAGTCCATATTGACTTCCCCAGTTTCAGCCCAACATCCATCTCTGGTTCTTTCTGGGTTCCAGTTGCTCATGTTTGTGAACTCCCTGCTGGCAATGAGAAAGGTGGTCAGGGTTATGCAGCTGGCTGCCCTCTCCTCCAGCCGCCTCCCACTCACCAAGTCCTCTGCCTGCGTGGAGAAGCTCTCATCCATTCATTCTCCTGCAGGTCCCTGCATTCCTGGAGGTTCAAGGGCGCCTCACTGTCTCCTTCCCCTGCTGTTGCACAGGAGGCCTGTAACCAGTCCCCTACCCTGGGAAGGGAAGATGCAAAGAGCTACATAAGTTTCATTTTGGTTTGTTTTTATGGCACCCGGAGCCTTCACAGTGAGCCACCTTGTCAGTTCATGTTGAGAAACCGTCTCACTAGGTCTCTAATTGCTTCATCTAGACTTGAACTTGGGACTCTTATGCTTCAACCTCTGAAAGTGCTGAAATTACAAGTGCGTACCACCACACTCAGTTTATGGTAGTTTGTTTGGGCTTTTTTGTTTTTTTGTTTTGGATTTTTTGAGGCAGGGTCTCACTTTGCAGTTTAGGCTGGTGATCCTCGCGCCTGAGCCTCCCAAGTGCTGCAATTACATATGTGTGCCACCATATCTGGCTAGAAGTTCCTTTTTATTTATTTTTTTATTTTTTTATTTTTTTATTTTTTAAAGTTTTTTGAGACAGGGTCTTGCTTTGTGGTTCAGGCTGGCCCTGAGCTCAGCCTCTAACTCACATCACAGCAATCCTCCTGCCTCTGCCTCCCTGAGTGCTGGGATTACAGGCGTGAGCCACCACTCCTGGCACTGTGGTATATGGTACTGGTTGCTGCTGGGCGTGAGTCTCCATATAGTATGTGGTTACTGGGGATCGAACCCGGGCCCTTGCGCTTGCAAGACAGGCGCCAGAACCACTGAGCTAACTCCCCAGCCCTGGAAGTTCCTTTTAAAACCACTTTACAAATAAAAAACGCCAAACAAAATTAAACCACTTATTGAAGTATGGTTGGCATGTGAAAAGGCATACACACAGAATGGTAGATGCATAGCTGTGAAATACCACTGCGATCGAGGCCATTCTTCATGTCCAGTTTCCTTTTCCCACATCAATACCGTTTCCTGTGTGGAGCAAGAACATTTAATGCAAGCTCTGCTCGCTCATAGGACTCAGCATTGTGAGCTCTCCTTGCTGACTAATGGGCCCTCAGAACTTATTTATCTTGCAGAACTGAAACTTGTCCCCCTTGACCATCACCTCCCCACTTCTTCCTACCCCCTGATCCCTGCTTGCAGAAATTTGACTGTTTGGGATTCTACACACCAGGGTGTTTGTGTTGCATTTGTCTTTTTGCATCTGGCTTGTTTCACTTAATATAGGATTTGGGACATAACATAATTCTTGGGACTGAATTCTGTCCTGAAAATAATAGACACTCGCCTCTCTAGTTAGGACCACATCCTACTGCCATGGGACAATCTTTCAACCTACAAGATCTGAGCTTTCTTTCCTCCACTGAGACCCGTCTGGACCCACAAGGACTTCTGCTCTTGAAGATTTTCCAGAAATGTTTTCCCAGCGCTGATCACTCTTCCCCATACTACGTCTCTCTGGCTTGGTGGGGAAGGGGCAGGAAATGTTCAAGAACATGTACCAATTATGTCACCTTGCCTTCCTTCTCTGTCACCAGACCACAACCAGACTGTATGCTCTCTCTACCTTTCAGCCAACTGACTTAGCCACTTTCATTCTAGGATTGCCACTAGTTAATCTGCAATTAAAAAAAAATACTGTATACTTAACCTGTATTTCAAGACAAAGAGTTCTGTGGCTTCTTTGTAGAGGCTACACTATTATTATTATTATTATTTTATTTATTTATTTATTTTTTTGGCTGTACCTGGGATCAATCTCAGGCCCTTGTGCATCCAAGGTAGGTGTGGTACCACTTGAGCTAAATCCCTGGACTACTTTAGTTTTTTTTTTTTTTTCTGAGACAGGAGACAGGCTTGTTTTGAATATACTATGTAACCCAGATTGGCCACAACTTCGTGGTGATCCTCTTGCCTCAGCCTACAGAGTGCCGGGATTATAGGCTGGTACTGGCATACCTGGCTAGAGGCTACTAAGTATTAATAGAGATCCCTAAATAATAAATCTGAGAGGGCCGGGGAGTTAGCTCAGTGGTTCGAGCGCCTGTCTTGCAAGCACAAGGACCTGGGTTCAATCCCTGGTAACCACATACCATACTGGGCGTGGAGACTCACGCCCAGCAGCAACCAGTACCACATACCACAGTGTCGGGCATGGTGGCTCACACCTGTAATCCCAGCACTTTGGAGGCAGAGGCAGGAGGATTGCTGTGATGTGAGTTGGAGGCTGAGCTCAGGGCCAGCCTATACCACAAAGCAAGACCCTGTCTCAAAAAACCTAAAATGATAATAATAATAATAATAATAAATCTGAGAAACTAAGGCAGGAGAATTATAAGTTAGTTCCCAACCTGGGCAGTTCAGCAACTTAGAGATATTCTGTCTCAAAATTTAAAAAAAACATTTTAAAAAAAGGGCTGGGTATATAGCTCACTGTGAAGGTTCTATGTTCAAACTTCAGTATTACAAAAAATATGAAGAAAAAAATTTCAAACCCAGTTCTAGATGAGTTAATGGCCTCCTATTTTACAGGTATATTTCCCAGCTTCCATTGTACCTGGGCGTGGTCTTGTATCTGAGTTCCGTCCAATGGGATGTGAGCAAAAGTAATTATGCCATTTACAGGTCATGCCCTTAAAAGGAATGAGTGTGTGTTCCTCTTCTTTTTCTTTCTTTTCATTAGCTGGAGGAAAACATAATGGCAGAAGCTGGAGCAGCCACCTTGGAACTCAAAGATAAAAGCCACATGTTGAGTATGGCAGAGATATTATAACAACTACCTTTGAACCATTATGTAAGAAGAAAAAAATTCTATTTTGTAATCATTATATTTGGGATCTTCTACTATATCTTAAGTAATATAGTTTCATGCCTACCTTTAGTCTGAAGCCTGTGCTTTATTTATATATAGGTGTTTTTTATTTTAAATTTTATATTATGTTCACATTTCTAAATTAAACTATTATCTAGTTGTATAGCTATATTTTAATATTTTTTGAATTATTTTTATTTAAAAAATTTTTTTTAATTATTTTGAGACAGGGTCTCACTTTTTTGCAGTTCAGGCTGGCCCTGACCTTACTATGTAGCCAAGGCAAGCCTCAAACTCACAGTAATCCTCCTGCCTCTGCCTCATGAGTGTTGGGATTACAGGCAGGAGCCATCACACCTGGCTTATTTGCATTTTTAAATTTTACTGGTACATTTTAGATATACAAAATGATCATATTCATTGTAGGAAATTCAAACTTGTACATGATATGGCTAGTTTCCTTTTTCTACATTCCTTTCCCCTCTTTTCAACAATTCTCCCCCTCCATATTTACAAAAGCTTTGTTTTCATTTTTCCTTCTATTCTTTATCCTTATCCCTTCTTTCCTTTCCTATCCTTATCCTTTCCTTCTCTCCTTTCCATTTAGCCTAGGCAAGCCTCAAACTCACAGCAATTCTCTTGTCTCTGCTTCCCGAGTGCTGGGATTACAGGTGTGAGCCACTACGCCTGGCACGGTGGTTTGTGGTGCTGATTGCTGCTGGGCGTGAGTCACTACATCCAGCATTCTTGTATGTGTTGTATATTCTTTTTTTTTTTTTTTTCAAGGTTTTTTTTGAGACAGGGTCTCACTTTGTAGTTCAGGCTGGGCCTGAGCTCAGCCTCAAACTCACATCACAGCAGTTCTCCTGCCTCTGCCTCCCAAGTGCTGGGATTACAGGCGTGAGCCACCACGCCCGGCACTGTGATATGTGGTAGTGGTTGCTGCTGGGCGTGAGTCTCCACGACCAGTAGGGTACATGGTTAACCGGGGATCGAACCCAGGTCCTTACACTTGCAAGACAGGCACCGGAACCACTGACCCAAATCCCCGGCCCGTGTTGTATATTCTTTATCAGGGTTCGAATCTGGGTCCTTCAGCTTGCAGGGCAGGCACCAGAACCACTGAGCTAAATCCTCGGCCTTGGTTGATATCTTGATAGCAGCCATTCTTTCTAGAGTGAGCTGGAGTCTCAGCATTGTTTTAATTTGGAGCTCTCAAATGATCGGTGAGGCTGGGGGTGTAGCTCAGTGGAACCACACTTACCTTGCAAGCACAATGGCCGGAGTTCAATCCTCAGTCCCGTTCCCCCCACACCCCCAAAATCAAATAACCAGTTATATTGAATATTTTTTCATACATTCACTGTTTCTACTTCTTTGTCTGAGAAGTGTCCATTCATATTAGATACCCATCTTTGGACTGAGTCTTTAAATTTGGGAAGTCAGATTTTTTTTTTTTTTTTTTTTTTGAGGCAGGGTCTTGCTTTTGTAGTTTAGGCTGGCCCTGATCTCACTATATAGCCCAAACTAGCCTCAAACTCACAGCAATCCTCCTGCTTCTGCTTCTTGTGTGCTGAGATTATAGGTGTAAACCACCACACCTGGCATTGTGGTATGTGGGTAGCAGGGATCAAACTCGGGACCTTGTGTTTGCAAGGCAGGTGTTGAAATCAAAGAGCTAATTCCCCAGCCCTAGTTGTTGATTCTTTGTAATATTTCCTGTGCAATTGAGGTTTTGTTCACAATCTTTGCTTACACAAATGTCTTAAAGAGTTCTACCTATTTTACCTTCCAGCGGATTTAATGTTTCTGTTTTAATATTTAGACCTTGATAAATATGGATTTCAGGGGCTAGAGATTTAGCTTAGCAGCACAGCACTTGTCTGGCAAGTATGAGGTTCCGAGTTCTATCCTCAGTACAAAACAAAACAAACAAAAGCACTACAATTTTGATTTCAGTTTAGTGTATGATAAAGATATGGGTCTAGTTTTAATCTTCAGCATGCTGAAAGCCAGTTTTTCCAGCACCTTTTATTAAAGAGGCTGTCTTTCTTTTTCCTCTCCATCACCTCGCAGCTGTTGGATCGATATTTTGTTGTCCCCTGTTATTTTTAAGAAATCTTTATTTTCATAATCACTAACCACAATCTTATCTTCTAATCTGATATTCTGTCCCCACACTGGCTCATTCTGCTGAATATACTTTCAGTGGATCAGTGGATTTTTTTTTTTTAGGTTTTTTGAGACAGGGTCTCGCTTTGTGGTTCAGGCTGGCCCTGAGCTCAGCCTCAAACTCACATCACAGCAATCCTCCTGCCTCTGCCTCCCAAGTGCTAGGATTACAGGCATGAGCCACCACACCTGGCACTGTGGTATGTGGTAGTGGTTGCTGCTGAGCGTGAGTCTCCATGCCCAGTATGGTATATGGTTACCGGGAATCAAACCTGGGCCCTTGCAAGACAGGCGCCAGAACCACTGAGCTAACTCCCCAGCCCATAGTGGATTTTTTTTTTTTTTTTTTTTGAGACAGCATCTTGTTTTGTGGTTCAGGCTGGCCCTGAGCTCAGCCTCAAGCTCCTCCTGCCTCTGCCTCCTGAGTGCTTGGATTACAGGCCTGAGCCACCATGCCCGGCACTGTGGTATGTGGTACTGGTTGCTGCTGGGTGTGAGTCTCCACGCCCAGTATTGTATGTGATCACCGGGAATCTAACCTGAGTCCTTGTGCTTGCAAGACAGGCTGCGGAACCACTGAGCTAAATCCTAGGCCCTTCAGTGGAATTTTTAATTTCCTGGATATCTGTTTGAATCTGTTTTGAGGATTCCATTCTTTTTTTCTTTGTTGAGTGTCCGTGGTTTCACATGTTCGTGCACTCCTCTGTTTCATTCTGGGTTTTTTGTATCTGCCTCTAGAGTCATTCACCATGTCTTTCATTGTAGTCAGCATCTGTGTAGTTATCTGGGAAACGATTTCTGCTTTGACATTTTTTCTGGAGCCTCATTCATCACCTTTGATACTTCTACTGTTACCATTTCATGGAATCCAGGTGGATAAGTTTTAAATTCTCCCACCTCATCAACCCCTGGGTTTGCCTTTGGTGAGCTGGAAGTTTAGGGTTGCATCTTGCTTAAGTGTCTTCTCATTTTCTTTTTTCTTTTTTTTTAGTTTAGTTCCTAGGCTGACACTTATAAATTGCTTATAATTGGTAGCTTTACCGCTAGTATTTAAAGACTACTTACCAGAGATGTCTTCCACTTATCGATGGCTTTTAGTTTTTGAGTCTGTTGTAAGAGCCTACCTCTTCAATTTATTGGGCATGAGAAGTTGCTGCCCTTTTGGCCTAGTCTCTGGTTCTTTGGCATTGGCTGGTAGCATTGTTTAGGACCGTTGGGCAATCTCAGTCTTGGCACACCAAGAACAACTGATTAGAACAACTATGTCACCTTGGCTAAAGTAGTACAATCAGCAACAGTGATAGAATCAAACACAGCCACCCACTGCCGTCCAAAGCATCCACTGTTCCATTCCACTGACATGTCTCTGTGGAGGCCTCTGGAGACCAGTAGTCACAGTACATCCATAGGTTCAAGTTGCCCTTCTCAAGAGGTGAATCGGGACTCAGGGAGAAAACACCATCTGTTCCCTCCTTTTGCCTTGGTGCCTGTTTCTTCACTTCAGATTCTTGCTGGGTCACTTCCTTCCCCTTGCTCTTTATGTTATTATGTTCCACATCTGGAAGCTGTTTCCCTGCTGTTTACTACTCTGCCATCTTCCCGGAAGTCCTAAAACCATACTTTTTAGAAGGCTGCCGCCAAGCATGGTGGTGCATGCTTGCTAATCCTAGCACTTGCAAGGCTATGACAAGAAGTTTGTCATGAGTTCAAGCCAGCCTGGGCGACAGTGAGACCTTGTCTCAAACCCTCCACCATCACTATAGAATCAATGTGCCAGAGGCTTAGTGGGGGATGGAAGAAAAAGAGATAGACATGTTGAAGCACCATTTGTATAGTTACCTAGTATTTTTCTTTGCACCTAAATCTCATGTCCTCAAAGTTAGTTTTCTAGGGCCAGGGATTTAGCTCAGTGGTTCCGGTGCCTGTCTTGCAAGCATAAGAACCCATGTTTGATCCTCGGCAACCACATACAATATTGGGCGTGGAGACTCACTCCCAGCAGCAATCATTATCACATACCACAGTGCCTGGCGTGGTGGCTCACGCCAGTCATCTCAGCACTCGGGAGGCAGAGGCAGGAGGATTGCTGTGATGTGAGTTTGAGGCTGAGCTCAGGGCCAGCCTGAACCACAAAGCGAGACCCTGTCTCAAAAAACCTTTAAAAAAAAAAGTTAGTTTTCTAGGCCAGGTGCTAGTACTTCCTTCCACTGAAAGTTAAGGAATACCACAGAGCAGGCTTAATAGACCTCTTAACGCACCTGCTTAACAGAGAGCACCCTCATCTCCTCATTGACTTTTAGGAGGACTCCATGGCCAAATACAACCAAGATATATCTAAACCAATAGTCTTTATTGCTGTGATTAAGCTATATCTTCAAAAAGCAACACATCATTTTATTTGTACTATGTTCCTTTCCAAGTCATTTTCAGGGAAACATAGCCATAGGACATGGCCTCTGACCCTATCCTTAGGAAGCACTGCCATGGGAGAATTTTGTCCAAATTAAAATATGATTTTGCCCTGAAAAGACTTTGAACAGTGGTCAGCCTGCTTCTCTGGCTTAATCTAGCTGCCCCAGGATTTGGGCTCCTTCTTCCTTTGGCTCAAGAGGAAAGAGACTGTCTTCCAGGGAGGGGGAACTGTCTTGTTAATACAGCACAGTCACTCACCAGGCTGTTACCCCTCTCAGCTGGCTCCCTCCCAAAGCCAGCTGGATCAAGAAACTAATTACTTCCCCTGCTCCCCTGGTTTGCTCTCCTAAGTGAATGGTGACCGGTGACCAGTCAGCTACAGAATGTCCACAGCAGCTGCTGCAGCCCTTTCACTCCTAAAAGCACAAAAGGCTATTACCTGTGGACCAGGGGGTGCAGGGCTAAACTAGGCAAAGCTTGGGAATGCTGCTGTTGGAGGTATTTTTTTTCCGTAGTACTGGGGGTTGAGCCCAAACTATCTACAACTTAAAGTACACCCCTAGTCCATTTAAAAATTTTTACTTTGAGAGAGTCTCATGATACGTCTCAGGCTACACTCAAACTAGCAGTCAGTCCTGCCATTCTGCGGGACTCTGAGCAGATGAGCATCCGTTTATGTTCTTAGGGTAGGCTGCATGAAGTTGAAGAGAGGCTGGTATATGCCTATAATCCCAGCTACTCAGGACCCCTAGGCAAGCCTCGGCAGTTTAGTGATTTAAAAGGGCTGAGTTGTAGCTGTGCCAAACAAACAAACGAAAATCAGTACGAAAAATTTGGAAGACAGGGAAGCATTTTCCTGTTGGCCCTGAAGCTTCCTAACGTTCTTGCTTCCTGCCTGGCTCATTCCTCCTCAGCAAGTTCCGGGAGATCTACACCCCGGAAGCCAGAGAAGATCTGGGAAATGTCAGGGCGTAAACAAGCCACAACACACTCTGGAGAAAAAGGGAGGCTCCTCTCTATTTCCCCTTCCTGTGGGACTGCCATGGTTTTTCATGATGTCATCCATTCATCATTGTGAGCTGACCAGCCAACCCAGGCTTGGCCAGCTGCTCAAGACCAGAAGGGGAAAGAGACCCCAGGACAAATGTGCAAGAGGCCCCTGAGCATGAGCAGACATGTTGACATCAATTCCACATAGAAAGACTTGGAAATCAAAGAAGACAGTAAAAGCCACGAAGTCCTATCCAACCTTCCCTTCCCTGAATGCCTGGGAAGAAGTCAGGGGCCTGCTGCCTGCGGCTGCGGAACCAAACTCCGGAGTGGGTCTGGGTGTGGAGGAGGGGCTGCTCTGCCAGATGGTTCATTCTCCAGAATTCAACCTATTTCCTGACTCAGTGGTGTTTGAAAGCAACTTTGTCCAGGTACTCCAGGGTGTAGCTCAGAACACCATTCCTCGCTTCCTCTAAACCTGTTCCCAAGGTGTGTCTGGGAGAATTCCTGGAATAGGGGGCGAGTGGGAACTGAGGCGAGGAGAAGTGAGGTGGCCAAAACCCAAGGTCACCTGCACTGAATGGGGCTTTGCGGACCTCTTGCAGGGAGAGAAGCCAGGTGACCTCTGCTGAGTGCAGGGTGTGGTATTTGAGTCCCCAATTTACTTCATCCTCTAGAGTGTTACCCAGAGCCAGGTGGACAAGGAGGAAGTGAAAGGAGATGGCTAGTGAGGGTGAGGAGCAGAAACACTCATCAGAGAAAGGCAGGAGTAGGGCCCAGAGAGGCCTGGGCTCAGAGTCCAGGCCTCTGCTTCCTCAGAGAGAGTGTCACTGTGCTGAGCCCATCTCCTCTGCGTGAAGGGGCTTGGACTGGTTTGGATACTAAGTGAAAACACAGCAAAGAGAGCGCATGGTCTCACAGGCACTTGCTGCATTTTTGTGTTCTTGTCTGGGCTCCCCTTGGCCAGACAGAATCTAGAATAAATGGCACTATGGAGTTGGAAGGTCCTTCTGTGCAGTGAGGGTGCAGAACAGAACATGGCCCCTCAAAGAAGGGCCAAAAGGACAAATGTTTTAAAGAAAAGCCAGGGAACAGTTTAGGGAGAATTCACAAACCCGTGAGGGATGCCAGGGAACTTCTGAGTTATAGTTCTTGTGGATAATTGTTAATAATAGATTGTTTGAATACTACTATAGTTTTACATATGGGTTAAAACTTTGGTTCTCAAAAAGCAACAAGAATACTTGTTTACAATAAGCAGCATTCCCCTCAATGCAAGAGGACCTTTGAAAATACTTGGGGACATTTTTGATTATCACAGTTTGAGTCAGGATTGCTATTAGCATCTAGAGAGTAGAAGCCAAGGATGCTGCTAAATATTCTACAGATGTGCGGCACAGGCTCCCTCTCCAACAAAGAGGTGAAAACCCTGAGCTAAAACTTACCACGGCTTCTGCCACATGCTCAGGCTGTGCCTGGGGTGGGTGCTGCATTGCAGGTCAAGAGAGGCAGAAACTGGATAAATATCTACAAAGCCTCCAACACCACGGCCCTTGGGGTGACCTCCTCTGTGCCCTGCCTACCCCTTCCCAACATCCTCCTCATGGCCAGTGTCAGATGGCATCAGGGGCAGAGCCAGACGTGGAACAGACCAGCTACAGCTCCAAACATCGTCCTGAAGAGGTAAGCACTACAGGTGAGAATGAGGCACAGAGATGGGAGGTGGGGGGGCAAAGTGACTCAGCTGCTTAGTGACTAAGCTCAAGGTAGAGAGAAAGCAGAGGACACTGGCAGTGACGTTAACATTGTAGACACCAGTTATCCAAGCCAGGCAGTACACTGGCAGGGCAAAGGCCACATGTCACATAGGAAGGTGTTCTGTGGACAGGCCAAGAAGTCAGCTTCCAAGGCTTCTGCCCTCTTGCTGTTCTTCCTCACAGAGTTCACAGGAACTTCTCTGGCCAAGGGCCAGGGAGGCAGTCAGGTCTGGCAGATGGAGCACTGGCTAGGACAGGTAGGTTCTTTCTAGTCTTTGGTGTGTAAGTAGACTCAGAGAATTTTTAAGTCATGAATCATTTGCTGTATCTCAGTTTCCCTATCTAAAAAATGAATGAGACAAAGTCCCACTTAGAGCTATAACATGTTTGTCTGGGGTAAAACAGCCCTTCTGATGTTTAAGTGTCTTTCAGCAATCTGTAGGGTGTCTCACGAATCTTTAGATATTCCTAGAAATCCAGGAAAATCCTTCATTCCTCCACACTGCCTCCAGACAGGCCTCCCTCTCCTTGGTGTACTGACAAGTACAACCCGTTTTAGCTGCCAGGCAGATCCAAAGCCAGCTCCTTGAACTTAGGCTCCTTTGGGAAGAGCTCTGGAGGGAGATACTAAGGTCAATGAAGGGACAAACTGGACCGGTGGACCAGGTCCCTTTGTGCCATCAAGAAGGAAATGGCAAAGCCTCATGACCCTGCCACCTCACTCCTAGGCAGGAGGAGTACGGACAAACATGTGGATCCTAGGCTGCACTCCAGACCTCCATAGTCTGAACATGTGGGGTATCTTCAGACATCTTCATTTTAAGTTTCTTCCCAGGGGTATCTGTCCTCCTCACCATGCTGAGATCTCTCTTTCTCTTATCCCTGAAGAGACACTCCTTGTTTAATTGAAGATCATATGGCACCAGAAGCAACAGGGTTGTCAGGGTGTCTCTTTCTTTCCTCCAGGATTCTCCCACTGAAGTTTGTGGAGCTCCAGGTCTGTGACCACCTCCAGCGTATCCTGCGGTTGAGGACAGTCACAGAGAAGATCTACTACCTAAAGCTCCACCCAGACCACCCTCAGACTGTCTTTCACTTCTGGACCCGACTGGTGCAAATCCTGAAGGAGGGCCTCTCCATCACCACCAAGGACCCTAGGATTCTTGTCACCCACTGCCTGGTCCCCAAGAACAACTGCAATCCGTCGGAAGACTCCAAGGTAAAGGAGCATCACTGCCAGCCTTGAGCCAAGGCCGGGAAAAGAGGCAGGGCTGAGATAGCTGGTGCACGTGCGCCTGGGAAGACAGGCTCAGCTCTAGGCCTTTTCTAGACAGCTTTGTTGAGGTATCATTTATCACCTTAAAATTTGGCCTACATAAGTGCACAGATAGACACCGCCAGCGAATGTGAGCAGTTGTGCAACCACAAAACATTGCCACAATCCAGTTTTGGACCTTTTCCATTGCCCTGAAGAGTTCTCTTTCCCTATTAACAGTCATTTCCTATTGCTATTCCTAGGTCTAGGCAACCGTTGCCTTTCTTAGTGATCTCATGTAAATGAAATCTTACACAGGTGCATGGTGGCCCATGTGTGTAATCCCAGCACTTGGAAGACTGAGGCTGGAGAACCATTTTGAATTCAAGGCCAGACTGAACTACATAGCGAGTCCCTGTGCCAACAACAAAAAAATCTTATAGTGTGTAGTCTTTTGTGTGTAGATTTCAAGAAGTAAAGTGTTTTTGTGGTTCATTCATGATTACAGGGGACCAGCTCTGGGGCAGAGTGGCCTAGTATAGTTCATTCTTTGTGGCTGCTGAGTGATCATGCCACAGCCTTACATTTTGTTTAACCAGTTGATGGACATTTGAGTTGATCCAAGTGGCCTGTGCTGAATAATGCTGCTATGAACACTTGTGTACTGGTTGTTACATAGTCTTTTTTCCTTTGTCTTGACTAGATTTCAATTCTGGCTTAGATGGAAAGTTAACTATTAAAGAAACTAGAAAATTGATCTCATAAAATGGCCATTGTATGTTCCCACCAACAACACATAAAGGTTTTAGTTTCTCTACATT
>PVIR01006762.1:0-64385 GCA_004026965.1 Petromus typicus
TTGCAGATTAGACCAGGCATTTTAGAGGTGGGCCCTGGTCACCCCACAGTATTCGGGTTACATTTGACCTCAGATCCTTCTGATGTGAACCAGGGCACTTGGCCTTGCTCTTCTCCTTCAGACATGGAGGCTGAGTGCGCATGGGTTGGGCTCTGCTGGGTCTATAGACAGATGTGTCATCTGCACAGAGGGCAGTTGGATGAGGAGTTTTTGTTTAGGGGAGACTGAGACCCATGAGCTTGGCTCAGCAGCAGAAGTCTCACAGTGTGGCCCCTCTTGTAAGCTGTTGGCTCTTTGATGGCGGTCACTAAGGATCTGTCTAGGCTCTGCTATCCTATGATTCTAGGAGGTCAGGCTCTGAAGGAAGTCTGCTACGTGGTGTACCCTTACTAGATTTTCTTACACATTCCCCAAGTGGCTGGAGCATGGAGTGGAGGAAGTGGAGACATCTCCTCTCCCGAATGTCCCCTGTCTGAGTGCTGTCCAGACTGTTCCATGTTCAGGACAGAGCAGATCATTCTTCGACATGAAGGATGACGCGTGGGGCTCAGGCACAGAGGAGCTCTTTCAGGCTTTTCTTGGAACGTAATGGAGATTTCAAATCTCCAGGAGGTGAATGGCTCACGAGGCTCAGACTTTACCATGTAGTTAATCCCTGAGTTCAGAGCTCCATGGGCGTCTGAGAAGAGAGGATTGATTGGATGGAGGTTTCCTGGTGCCTGCAGTGGTGGGTCTGGTCCCTGAACCTTCCTCTCTGCCTCTTCCCTTCCTCTGCTTCTCAGCCACCATGAGGTGAGCAGCTGCCTTCACCAGGCCCTTCCACCATAGTGTGTGGATCGAGCCTCTGTAACTGTGAACCTAAGTCAATCTTCCCTCCTTTAAGTTGTGTATGTCAGGCACTTGTCACGCAGTGGAAACACAACCCTCTGAGGAATACAGCTCTCTGTGGTTTTGTAGAAATGAGCCAGTCCATTGGGATTTTATTTATCAGGGTGAACATATGCAAGAAATAGTTGCATCTAATGCCTGCCTCATGCCAGCTCTGAGAGAAGGATGGACCTCATGATGTCATGTTTCGGGAGGATTTCACTCAAACGTGGACGTCTCCCCACACTCCTAAGCCTTTGACGCTGGCTCCGTCCCTATCTTCTTGCCGGCTCATCCACGAGGTTCACCATGATTTCAGCAAAGTAGACGTGGGAGGCCAAGGTTTTTTCAAGGCCCCTTGAGCTGATTCTGAAACCTTCCCAGAGCAGCTTCCTCATGCCTGGGCCTGAAGCCCAAGGCCCTGCCCTTGCACACACGAGCCTCCTGTCCACTCTGCGTACTGTCTATTGTGGCCTTCTTCAGGGTCAGCTGCTGCCCTCTCCTCCCATTCACAAGGCATTTCCATCTCTGCTCGTCTCTGGCTGTTGTCTTACACTCCTGTATTCTAGCATCTGTTTACTTCTCTAATCTGTTTCCATTATTTTTAGCTCCCTGGTAACTCTGGTTTTCAGAGGGCCTTGACATACTCCGCATTCTATAAATACTTAGTTTGCAGTGACATGAACGTACAGCCCAGTCATATTGTTTTCATAGATGTAAACATCAACGCAATTGTGTCCCAGGGCAGTTAGCAGGCTTCCTGTTCCTAGCCAAGATGATTCCCACGTGTGTAATATTTCTTTCATCCCCACTTCCTCTGGTAGGTTTGTTCCTTGGAGCTGGCTTTCCCCTTTGGAATAACACCTGTGTGAATCTGGAGGTCTCTTTGCGGAGGGACCTCACCTGGCTCCCTTCTGTTCTCCAGAGCACTCAACATGTCCCTGGTGGCCTTGCCCTTCTACCAGAAGAGACACAAGCACTTTGACCAGTCGTACCGCAACATTCACACGCGGTACCTTCTGGATGAATATGCTTCCAAAAAGTAAGTTGACACCATGGTTTAGACTTCTTGCACTGTGGTTTGGGGTCTGGTCTTCCAAGGCAGGAACTGCACCAGATCCAGGTCATGGAGAGGGACTCGTCTGCACCTCCAGGGTCTCGAGGCAGCCAGGTGCTGCACCGTGTCCTCAGATCCTGTGGGCCTGGCTATAGCCCCTGGTGGCCCTGAGTCAGGGACTCTCAGTAGAGCTCACTGAAGACTTCTCCTTACGCATCTCCCAGCAGCAGGCTCTGGAGAGTCATCCAGACTAAAGGGCAACAAGAGGGAAAGTGAGGGGCACACTGGCAGGGAGAGGCTGGTGGGGGCAAAGCAGGGCGAAGGGCAGTCTGTGATTAGAGTCCTTTTGCCAACTCAATAGCAGATGTGTGATCCTGGATTCATGCCCTGCTGCTGCAGCAGGTGACTCCTGGCTTCAGCCCAGAGCGTTTGGGGCGTTCATGGGCTGATTCGGAAGCCCTGAGGAGCAGGGACAGACCCTGGGCCAGGCGTGCGCTGTGGAAGGCTCCTGCCACATGTCACCAGCACCCTATATTTAGGGGCACTTGTGGCACTCTTACTTAGTTGTCATCCTTGTGACTAACATAGCCGAACACTTGGTGCCCCTCCCAGCATCACGGGAGGTTCCGTCCCTTGGGATATATTTAATTGCGTCTGTGAGCCAGGACAACTCCACAGAACAGGACTGCGGAGGGAGGGACAGTCAGTGCTCCACTGACATCTTGACTGTGGGGATCCTGTGTGGGCGAGGAAAGCAGGATGCACCCGAACACTGGCCTGGGCTTGTGCGTGCCAGGGGTGTGCGTGTGTGAGTGTGCATGCGTGTGGGTGCCTGTGGGTGTTATTAGTGTGCAGGAGCATGTGTGTATCTGTGCATGTGGGTCTGTGCTATGTGTCTTTCTGTGCACACATGTTCACATGTGCATGAATGTGTGCATGTGTGCTTATGTATGTCTGTGTGTCTCAGGACAGGCATGTATCATGTAGTATGTACACAGGTGTGTGTACAGGAATGCTTGGGCCCTGTGGATGGCAATAGTGCTATTGAGATAAACTCGATGTTTCCCTGGCACGTCTAATAACTTCCTGCACTGGTCCAGGCGAGCGTCCACGCAGTCCTCCACCCAGAGGACCCGTACACAGAAGTCATCTGTGCAGAAATCATCCAGCCAGACCTCAGCAAGGGCTACACGTGTGAGCACACAGGAAGAGGAGCAAGAGGATGAGCACAGGTAACCAGGCCACCCTGGCCACTGACCCAACACTGACATCAGCGGGGCTGGGGGACTCGGCAGAGGCAAGGACAGGCCAGGTTGTGGGTGATCCAGAGTGCAGGGCCTGGCCTGCTGTGGCCCTGCCCCCTTGTCATGGGCCTCAGCACTTCCCCTAGTCAGGTGAGTTCCCTGCTGAGGCCTTCCCCCCGGGGGCTGCAGCCTCAGGCCCCCAGGCAGCACCAACCTTGGATCTACAGCTCCACTAGCAGCCAACCCCCTTCCTACACAGTTCCCCAGCCCCGACCACTGGAGATGACAGTGCGTCCCCTCCCCAGGCAGTAGCTCAGGGCTGTGTGACCTGCAAGGTCACCTTCTTAGGAGGCACCAGGACTTGGCTAGTTATCCCTGTGGAAAATGTGTGGCGTAGAGGCTTCTAGAAACCATCATACTTTACATTGCTGCCGAGTCAGCTCATGAAGGCAAAATATCACAGGAAAGAGGTGGCTTAGCAAAAGTGTCAGTCCTAAAATTATTTTCAAGTGCTGAGAAGCAGCTGGTGGTACTACTTAGGTCTCCGAAGAACAAAATAAACAACTAAAAATATATTTATACTAGTCCCAACTCTCTGTACTGTTCCTAGAAACTCAATTCTGAAGGAAAAAAATGAAACTCAGGCAAACATTTCTTTTTGAAAGTTGCATCATGACAGAGCAATCTATTTAGTAAAACATTTTTCCTGAAGACTAACCCTATTTTCAAACAAATTTGAGTTATTTTAAATGTCTAAGGCAAAATTTGCCATATTAATATATTTGTTGTGAATGAAAAACTTCTTTAGTTAAATAATTACTTCAAAATGCAGAAATTAAAACAACTTGGATTTTAAAGTATTGGGTTATTTTAAAAGGGATCTTCTTGCATGTGAGTTTGAAGACTGGCTGCAGGGGGCTTAAACTTGTGACTTTATCTCCACTTCGTCTATGCCTCGGACTCGGCACAAACCTGCCCTGAGTGGCCCGTATGGGATGAGGACAGTGAGTGTCTGTTGATGTCGGGCATCTGTTACCGGGGCTCATGCAGTGGCAGCAAGAACGACGCTGCTGGGAGTCAGAGTCCTTCCGAAAGCACCAGACCTGTGCGAATTGTCCCAGGCCTGGGAATGAGTTCGGGGTTGCGCTGGTTCCTAGGGTGGTTTCTCTGCCATGGGATCTCAGGCTTTTCGGGGGTTTAGGGCACCTCACATTCTCCCCTGTGTGTGTCTTCCGTGTCCTTTCCCCTCCTCTGAGCGTGCACGTGAGGAGACCCTGTCGGATGCCGCGCTGCCTGAGAGGGCGGCAGGCAGGTGCGCTGCACTGTGGAGCCGCTGGTCGGTCCTGGCCCTGTCCCTGCAGCCCCTGCCCTCTCACCTTGATGCCCTCCCACATTACCTGATGCCCTCCCACATTACCTGCTCACGCATCGTGACAGACACTGGTCACATCCCGGGCAGACTGGTCTTGCAAAATATGAAGCTGTGGCTCATCTGTCAGAGTCACCGAGTGGATGTTGCTGTGATCCCTGCTGCTTCTCTTTGCCCTTGGCAAGGCCGGGCTCCCTGAGACCTGCCTGCCAGGGTCCCCATCCCGAGCCCATGCACCAGGTGCCACAAGATTCTGCACAAGGCCAGTGTCACAACTGGCTGGTGGCAGAGGGGCAGAGACACGTCCTCGATCGCCGGTGTGGGCAGGGGTTGCTCTAGCTGGACGCTGATTCTGATTTGGCATTGGGGTGGTGTCTGGGGGCCAAGGATGGAGCCTAGGCTCTGGGACTTGCGTGTGAGCACGCAGGATTCCATGTGATTTCTGGCCCTTCAAGCTGGACCATTGGCTGTGTAAGGACTCCTTTGTCCCTGCCTGCTGCTTGGTGGATTCCAAGGCAGGAGGAGACTGGTGCAGCCAGCAGGTCTCTGGCTAGGCATCCCTTCAACCTGAGCTTCTGAGGCCTAGTGTATAAAGGAAACGCACAGGCATATTCTCTCGCTCGGGTGGGACTCAGGCACGACTGCAGCTTGTGTTCTGTGGTTGAAGTTTGAGGAGAGCCCAGGAGACTTGCAGTGTGTGAGCCGTCCAGCCAAGTGCAGGGAGGCCAGGCATGCAGAAAGCGTCCAGTTCAGCGGGCAGGGCGTGGAGGGGTCAGGGAGGCTGTGTGGCAGGGGAAGTTCTGGCCTCCTGGGCGAGACTTCTGGTTTCTCTAAGCATCTTTCTGTCCAAGAACGCTGCACCATTTCCTGAAGTATGGTCCTAGACTTCCCTAGTACCTGGTTGTTCTTAGCTTGATTTCTGTCTGAGGCCCTTGCTGAGCCACGGTCCCGCAGATGGGCTGGGTCAGGGCCTCGGATGGCCCTGCCTCCTGGCAGCAGGAGGACCTGCCCAGCTCCTACTTCTAGCCGTGCAGTGTGGGGGGGTGTCTGGAGGGGTGTCGAGGGCTAGAGTGGCCCGGCTCTGTGTTCTGCTGCTCCCTCTTCCCCGCCACACTGCGGACCATCCCCGTCTGCTGCTACCTAGTGTAGGCCAGATGCAGGGAGCACAGAGAGAAGTGGCTGCCCTTCCGTGTTAATCACAAAGGTCATATAGAAAAACAGGACCTCGGAGATTCAGAGCTGGGCCGGCTTTGCAGGAAGGATGGGTTCTGGGGAAGATGTGGCAAGGACACTCTTCCACTCGTGGGATGGAATCCTGGGAGGTGGCGGAACAACGGTGCCCTGTGAGGTGCAGAAGGTGCAGTTCTGTGAGCTCCCACGTGGGCCAGGCTGCCGTCTCTGTGCTTCTGGTCCTGAGATCTGGCCAGCATCTCATCAGCGCCGCTCATGGGCAAAGGGAGCCAGCGTGTTGTCACCTGCCATCGCTCAGCCCTAAGCCACGGGGCTCTTCCCAGCCCCTTGTAGGACAGCAACACACACAAGACAACGCACTCTTGACCACGGCAGGAGGAAGACAGGCACATGGCACAGAAAAGCCTTTCTCTGGCTGTCCTCTCATTCTCGGGATACCGGAGGCCCACGTGGCCCCCACAGCACCAGCCTAATGCAGCTTTTGGCCCCAGGTACCGGTCTCTGGAGGCAGCCTATGGCGAGGCCAAGCGGCAGCGGTTCCTCAGTGAGCTGGCACAGCTGGAGGAGGATGTGAGCCTGGCCCGGTCCCACACGCGCAGCATGCTGGACAAATATGCCCTGCAGCAGACGGTAGGTTGCGGTCAGAGCCCAGGTCCACAGCAGTGGCAGCACCCTGGCTGCTGTCTCTTGCTTTTGGTGGCAGGTGGAGGATCAGGCGGCCTGGGAGAGGCATGTGTTTGAGGAGCGCATGAGACGGGCTCCGGAGATCCTGGTGCGGCTGCGGTCACACACAGTCTGGGAGAAGATGTCAGTGCAGCTGTGCTTCACCGTGCAGGGCTTCCCCACGCCTGTGGTGCAGTGGTGAGTGGCCAGCAGGGTGACAGGGCAGACCCCAAACTTGCTCTGTGGCCCCTGTGCTTGGGACTTGGAGAGGCTGAGGCAGGAGTATTGCAAATTCCAGTCCAGCTTGTGCAATTTAGGGACTTTGTCACAGAATAGAAAATAACAAAAAAGGGATGTAGCTCATGCAGGAGGCCTGGGGTTCAAGCTCACACACAGTTTGCGAAGTGTCCCCTTAAACAGTCTGCTGGCATTTTGGGTGAAGGAGAGTGGGGGTACACCTAAGGCTGCTCTGCCTCTGCCTCAGTGAGTGGAACTAGAAGCTCCCTGCCTGGAGGGAGCAGTGGGTACCAGGAGGAGAGTGACAGATGGGTGGCAGGAGGCGGGCACGGCACTGGGCAGTGAAGCCGCCTTTGGTCCGGACACACTGTCTTCCTCACCAGGTACAAGGATGGCAGCCTGATCTGCCAGGCAGGTGAGCCCGGAAAGTACCTCATTGAGAGCAAGTATGGCGTGCACACACTGCAGATCAACAGGTGAGGAGTCGCATGTGCGTGTGACTGCATGTGCCAGTGTGTGTCCGTGTGGGTCAAGTCCTGTAATTCAGGTTCAGAGTTGAACAAAACCAGACATCACACTGAAAAGCGTGAGCAGTTGTCCCCTCCCCCACCGTGGGGTGAGTCCTGAGTGGAGATGCCAGCAGTGTAAGGGCCATCGTGGCAGCCGGGCTGAAGGGCCACCCTCCACATGGAGGGTCTGTCACCCTCCCAGCAGCCCCAGCCCAGCCTTGGAGAAGCAGGCCTCCAGTCCTCTTCCCTGCGATGCTGACACTGTGCGATTGTCTTAGTAATTTTCTTGTGCTGAGACAAAGTATCCGCACCCAAGGTTAAAGAAGGAAAGGTTTATTTAGCTCACAGTTTGTAGAGGTTTCAGCCCCATACCTTCCTGCCCCGTCCGTCCCATCAGACCACTCCGGGTGGCAGCACTCACGCCGTTAACCCCAGTGCCATGAGCCCAGCGCTGCACAAGAGTCGGTCACACACTCCAGATCCGGTCGCCTCTGAGGAAGCCCCAACCAGTGCCTGAAGCTTGGGGATGTCAAGCCACAGCCATGACAGGGAGGGCGGTCGGTCAGGGGACAGTGCTCATGTGCCCACGTCCAGACGGGCCTGGTGTGTGTCTGGCACTTATTATTTCCTCACACAGTGTAACACACACAAACACAGCCTGACACAGACACACGCAGACACACCCGTGTGCCCCTGCATGTCTTCACCCAGGCACGTGCCTGCCATTGGCGTGTCCCTTCCGTATTAGAAAGGGTGGGGGCGGGTGTGGAGCCTCCGAGGGCGCGTAGCTCAGCTCTGGGCACTGCGGTGGTGGGTTCAGAGCTGCAGTCGAGCTCCATGACGGGGAACTGCTAAGGGCACACGGTCGGGGGCTCCGCCTGTGCGGGCCTGGCGGCTCCCTGTGAGGGCGGGCAGATAACCAGACACCATGTGGAGAGTTCGAGGACTCGGCTCGAGCTATCAGCTGGCTCAGGACTCCGCCGACAGCCCTTTCCCTGTGAGGGAAGAGATTGGATTCGCTAGTGTCCCTGCCTGTCCTGCCCTGGACACAGCCTGTGGGGCCGGAGAGTGGGGGACATGGCCTGTGGGATAGTCTCATCCGTGGTGGCTGCCAAGCCCTTTGCTCAGCTCCAGCCCACCCTTCCTGAGGCTTGTCCTGCTGGCTACTGGATGGCATCTGCCCAGAAGTCACTGTCCCTGACCAGGGTCCCCTCAGGCAGCTGGGGGCGATGGCGCCAGACAAGTCAGGTATTTCAACTGAAGTGCTTTCTCTAAATATGCCAGGATGGCCATGTACAGAGCCGGAGAGACATCACCACAAAGCAGAGCACATGGTGCCAGCTGGGAAAGGGGCTAGCCTGGCAACAGGCCATTGTGTGCAGTGGGCAGGTGGACCTTAACGAGGCTCGTCCCCTGGGGAGGTGGGGAGCCTTTGGCTGGGGAGCCGTGATGGTCTCTGAGAGGCGCACAGGTTCTGGGGAAGGTCAAAGATGGCCCCAGGGGACCCATGGGGCATCATGCTCTGCTCTCTAGGAGGTGTCAGTGCGTCGGGGCTGTTGTCGTGGAGCTCATGCTGCTGCAGGGAGTGGGTGTCCAAGGGACAGCCAGCAGGAAACTGGGGTCTCCGTGGAAGGGTCCCTGGCTTCCAGGCTGCCTGCAGTTGGGAATAATGCAGGCTCTAGAATCTCCCAGTCTTCTTACCCCGCTGGGGACATTTAGCAGGTGAAACATTAGTGTTCTTCAGGAAAGGAGCAGCAGGAGCCACAGCTGACGCCCGTCCCAGCTGTCCGTGCTGAAGTGCTGAGCTCCGCGCCACCCGACCCGCGCCGTGTTCAGGGTGGAATGTGTGCCCGCCCTGCCCCTCATCTCCCGTCGGGGTGACATTTGCTCCTATGAATATGCTTTGGCCCCTGGAGAGGATTCTTGAAGTGCTGGCGAGCCCGCCCACCCCAGAGATACTGAAGCAGAGCCCGCGTGGCTGGTATTTCCTATCCTCATTGGATTTTCTCTGGGGACTCGTCCCTGGGTCTCATTTCTTCAAGGAATTTCGATGCTGCTCTCATATTTTTATAGGCATGTTTAAACACCACCCTTAGCAACAGTGCTGTGCCCAGGCCTCACAGGATGCCCCAGGGGCCCAACTTTTCTTGTACTTTATTTGTAACTTTGGTGTTTGGGTTCTGATTTGAGTTAAATTCTAAGTTAAACTGCAGTTAAATTAAGTCCAGCATCAACCACTGGTCATCTCGCAGCACCAATGGCCTGTCTTTAAAACATGACATAGCGTTACTTCTGGAGGGGAGTGGGCTAGAGCCACTTAACACTGAGCCCGTAGAGGGGCAGACGTGTCCCTGTGGACGTCCGTAAAAATGGAGACCGAAGAAAACTGTGCAATCTGGGAAGCAGTCCAGGTAGAAACTGAAACCTTGCAAGTTCCTGCAGAGTGAAGTAAGGGCTGGAATGAGACCTAGTTACTCAGGGCTTCTCTTCAGTGGCCTTGGAAGGAGCAAGGTCCTGGGTTCCCCGGGTGTGGGGAAGCATAGGGTCAGTCGTTGCCACCGCTGTGGTGAGGATGGGAGGTCAGAGACTGAGTAGGCCGCGGCCCGTGGGGTCGGAGCCATGGTGGACGTGGCCTGTAGGGTAGTCTCACCCATGGTAGCTGCCAAGCCTGTTGCTCAGGCTCTGGCTCCCCAGCTCCTAGGATTTGACCCTGTGCAGCTGTGAGCCTGTATCCCTCTGTTTCCATGTGGCTTTTACAGTATTGATCTCTCACCAAGGAGAAATGTTAAAAGCATGGGATGAAAGGAATTGAGGTTACACCCATCCCACGATCTGCACCAGGGCCCTGTCTCTTTGTGGGTGAAGGAGGCTATGGGCTGTGCTTGCTGCACCCGCTTCTCCCCCTGCATGCAGAGTGCTAATGGGTTACTTGACAGGCTGAGCCCTGCTAATGCGTTAGGTGGCTCTGCCCCATGTCAGGGCACGGGCTACCACATGCCTGACTGCCCCCAGCCTGTGCGCAGTCTGGTCTCCATGGTGACCAGCCCGGGCATCCTGTGCCCTGCAGCTCTGGAGCAGTGCCAGCTGCAGCGCTCCTCCCAGCATCTGAGAACCCATTATTCTGTAGTGAATCTTTTGGTCCAGGAATTCAACTCAAATATTTTAATGATGCTATATAAAATTATTATCCTATTATAAAGTTGTCAGAGGCTTTCAAATACATTGCTTTTATTAATAAAGTCCTCTGGGTGTCTGTAGGTCTTAAGCAGATACATAACGGGGGTCTAAAATGGGAGTGACGTGGTTACTACAGAGTCAGTGGATGAGAGCATCCAGATGACCTGACGGACATGCAGACAGACAGGAGACCTCAGCCCTAGCCCTGAAGCCCTGTGGACTTCATTCCAGCTGACCAGCACTGGGAAAATCCTGATTCACAAAATGAATACCTGCAAATTCTAGGGCTCACCCCCGAGCCCCAGGTCACTGGCTGAGCACCAGGGACAAACCATGAGGCTGCACAAATGTTGTATTACTGGGCTTCAATGTGCAAGAAGTTTATGAGCCTTAGAGTACAGGCTTTCATTGTGGTTTAAAAATTTTATTAAAGTACACGTTAGAGCAGAATGTTGCAGCATATTTGAGAGACTTTCCTGAAAACTCTAAAACACAATTTGGAAACTGTTATACCTAAGGCTGCCTAGAAGAGTTGGACAGGGTACTGCCTGGTAAGATTTGTGGGACCCCTGGCACTTTCCTGCAGTCTGTGGACAGCTCCTGGGGTGCATGGTGCTCTTGGTTCACCTTCTGCCTGCTCAGAACCCATGACAGGTGACCCGTAGGCCGGATAGCCTCCTCTGACAGTCGACTCCTGCCGGTCCTGCTGGGGAGCTACCTCCCTGGCTCTGATCTGGGCTGGGGGCCTGGGACTCCTGGCTGCCTACATACGCGCCTAGGCTGTGCCTTTGGTGCCTACGCGGCCTGTGGGTGCTGTGGCACTGCCACACCTGCCTGTTGCTCTTGTGAGGCTGGAGCTGTGGAGAAAGCGAGGGTTGGTTTCAGGAGAGGGTCAGCCCAGGGTGCTTGCAGTTGGCATGGAGGGGCATCGACGTTTAGACTATTTGTGTGCCACCCCAGCCCTGGGGTGTGGGGTGCCTGCTGTGTTGGGAAGTCCCACTGCACAGTGGTTCCTCATAAGGGCAAAGCGGAGTCCAGGCCAGGGTCTGTCCTCTTCCAAGGTGGCCTGGCCCGCTGTATAGGTGTGGTAGTCTGCCGGGCAGGCTGTGGCTTCACCCCTGAGCAAGGGTGGGGGAGGAGGTGGTGGGTAGAGGGGGTGCTGCCTGGTAGTGCAGTCTTGTAACCCAAGTACTCGAAGACTGAGGCAGGAGATTCACAAGTATGGACCTGTCTCAGAATTGAGGATAAAAAGGTGTCAAGGCCTGAGTTCAGGCCCCAGGACACACACACACACACACACACACACACCCGCCTCATGAAAGCTGCTTTGCGCTCCCAGAAGGGAGGAAAGGTGTCCGAGCAGAAAGTGCAGGGCTCCAGAACGCCTCTTTCCCTTTGTTGGAGACACTGAATACTTTGGTCACAGAAATATTTTCAGCTCCAAGGAAAATATAGGGGAAAATAAACATACGAATGACTCTGGAGGAATGAGGTCCATCTCTGAGGGCTGTGGTCTTTCAGTGTAAGATCAGGGAGAGCTTTTCAGGTCTCGAGGTGGGATCTTCTCTTGTTTAATTGCGGCTCCCCATGGAGAGTGCCTCCTGATGTCATTTCGTGGAGAGAAACTAGCAGCAAGAAGGCAGTTTGGTGTCGCAGGACGTGGTCTGGCTCCTGAGGGCTGACTTCCAACTTCTCCCTGCAGGGGGATGGTAGCACCTGTTGCCACATAAGGCAGCAGCGTGGCCGGGAGGACATGCTGGCAGTGGGTGCATGCCCACACACCCCGCCAGCCTGGGCTTCCTGGGAGCAGGAATGGGCTGCTCCCCTTCTGTGGGTGGATGTAGGAGGTGGTTGGACTCAGTCCTTGCTGTTGGGGTCATGCCCTTGATGCCACAGTCCAGCCTTGCCTTCTACTACCTGGGGTGCTGGGTTCAGGACGTTCTCCATTGAGGTGTGGCCCTGGCGAGGCTGAGGTGGCCCTGCTGGCAGAGGGGGGCATCCACATTCAGGAGATTGCAGGTCCCCAGCCACACGTCAGGACCTGCTTGCTTATGCAGATATAAGCTCTGGCTCCCATCTGGAGCCCACTTGGGGTGACCATCCTGGAAGCTTCAGGGAGAGGGATGTCACAGGCCTGGCCCACCATGATGGCAAATAGCACGCCAGGGAAAGGGCTCCGGCACAGCTCCTGGGCCGCTGTGGGCAGCGCAGGGCTCTGGGACCTTGCCTGCGGTTGTGGGTTCCTCTGTGATGATCCCTGGCTCTGGCATGGATGACTCGCCTGGGGGTGACACCCACCACACCAGCAGTCCACAGGAGACCAGAAGCAGGGCCAGGATGGACCAACTTCCCTGGGCAGGAGCTGGAGGTGCTCACACCTGTCCTTTCTCACAGCCAGGGCCTGGCTGGGGCCTGGGATCCCACGCCCACCTCGTCTGTAACTGATACCTGTGTGTCGCGTTCCAAGCACAGCTAGCATTGTTCGCGAGCACATCACTCGCGCTCGGGCCTCTGGGTCAGGCCGTAGCTTTCCAGGAACAGTTTGCTACATCACTGCCATTCCCAGAGCTGTCCGCAGACCTGGTCTTGCTTCTTCTCTCCAAGGGCACACTTTGATGACTCTGCCACATACTCGGCAGTGGCAACAAACATCCACGGACAGGTGTCGACCAACGCCGCGGTGGTGGTGAAAAGTACGTAGGGCTCTGGGGGCCAGGAGGGAGCCAGGCAGCCTCCCGTCTCTCTCAGCCACCCTCATCCCGCTGTCCTGCAGGGTTCCGTGGGGACGAGGAGCCCTTGCACTCCGTGGGACTCCCAGTCGGACGTAAGTACAGCTCGGTGTTCTTCCTGTCCAGAAAGGCATTTAGTGGTGCAGCACACACTAAAAGTATTCAAATATCTTCAAGACTTACACTTGAAACCTCCTCCGGGTTTCCCCTGGTGAGCATTAGTGTGGGGACCAACTGTCCCCGTGCCATCCTGCTGCAAGGTGGCATTCTTACACAGGGTGAGACCATCCCGCAGGGAGACTTGACCTTCCTACCTCAGAATAGAGAAACAAACCCGGCCTTCGACAGATGCTGCATGGTGCCTGTCTTAGGTGCGAGAACCCTCCCTGCCCTGAAAGTCCTTTGTTATTATGTAGCGAGCGGCGCCTGGAGCTGGTCTGGCGCCCTGCCTGGCTGAGTCTCCCTCCTGTGTGAATTCTGTCCCCTCCTCTTCTCTGTCCTTGTCCCTCATGCCTGGGCACCACTTGCGCGGCCATCAACAGGGCCACCTGCCCCTGCTGCTCTGGTGACCACAGGGTCCCTGTCCTGGGTCAGCTGGCTTATGCATGGCCCGGGGGATGGAGGGCCTGGGTGCCAGTGAGGAGAGCCCCAGGGCCAGGGTCTCCCCAGAGTTTGGGCTCTGGAGCTCCATTATGGTTTGGGTGACATTTAGGGCAACTTCTGAGACTCCTGCCCCCGGAGAAGCTTCTCTGCTGCTGTGACTCTCGGCTCTGGGTTAAAAGGCAGGTGTTTGTAGGGCCGGGGATTTAGCTCAATGGTTCCAGTGCCTGTCTTGCAAGCACAAGGACCTGGGTTCGATCCCTGGTAACCATATACCTATACTGGGTGTGGAGACCCACACCCAGCAGTAACCAGTACCACATACCACAGTGCCGGGCGTGGTGGCTCACGCCTGTAATCCCAGCACTTGGGAGGCAGAGGCAGGAGGATTGCTGTGATGAGTTTGAGACTGAGCTCAGGGCCAGCCTGAACTACAAAGCGAGACCCTGTCTCAAAAAAAAAAAAAAAAAAAAAAAAAAAAAGGCAGGCGTTTGTAAATGAGGCCTCAACGCTGAGGCCAGCCTTTCCTGGGGGCTGCCGAGAACTGTGGGTGGGGTTGATGTCTGATCACTTGTGCAGGGGTTTGGTCAAGATAGAGATGAGATAGAGGCCAACGCAGGAGGCCCTGGGACCTCGCTGGAGCTGGGGAGGTGGCAGAGCTGTACCTGTGTGTACACGAGCTCAGAAGGCCTCCGACCAGCTCCTTTCTACTCACTGTAATTTTACCTGAGTAGAACCTTGAGCCATTTACAGCGGTTACAACACACTTACTGGCACCTTACAACAGAGGCCTGTGTCTTCACCACCATTTTTAACATACAGATATTTTACTTTCACTTCAGTTACTTTTAAAAAGCAAAGTCAGATTCTTACAGCGCGAATCTGACCCTTGGGCAGATGCTTCGTGCATTTCTGGAGAGCTGATCGTCCTGAGATGAGCGTGACTCTGCGGGCTGCCCTCCTCTGGCATCCCTGTCCTGGCGGGAACGTCCCTGCTTGATGTTCCCTGTGCTTACTTATTCGCCTGTGTAAATCGGAGATTTTGGGTTCGATCCCCAAAGGTGGGGTCGCTTTTCTCCTGAACACGCATCTCCCCTGCCGTGTGTTCTGCGGCAGCCTGGCCCTCCTCGGGGCTCAGCGGCACTGTGATGTGCGCGCTGCAGTTTGTTCTGACCAGGAGAGCACTGTGCTCTCCCAGGTGGTGCGACACAAACCCTGCTCTGAGGTGGGTGCCTGCTGTGCCCCTGCCCAGCCGGGCCTGTGTGGATTTGGGGAGCCAATCTCAGCTGCTCAGAGGGGGTGCATGTCATGTCTCGGTTACTCGTTGCACTGAGGTGAGGGTTGGAGGTGTGGCCCCCAGGTGCTGACTACCTGACCCGCCCGCAGTGCCCCTGTCCTCCGTGATACCCTACACCTACTTCGACATTCAGTTTCTGGACAAGTTTGGAGTCACCTTCAGGAGAGAAGGCGAGACCCTAACGCTCAAGTGCACCATGCTGGTGACGCCAGATCTGAAGAGAGTACAGCCGCGGGCTGAGTGGTACCGGGACGGTAAGTGGCCCAGTGCCCCAGGCTGGGGGCACAGCCCAGGGTACTGCCCACGGCAGTGTGATGGGGAGTCCTGCAGGCGGAAATGGTCTTTAAATGTTGGCTTTGTTTGGTGTCCCTACACCAATGTTCTGGTGACTGGGGATTGGGTTGACCTTGGCAGCTGACATTGACCTTGGATGTAACCTAGGAAGAGTCTGGAGAGGATGATGGGAGAAGCCTATCCACATGGGTCATTTGCAGAGGTCCTGGAGACACAGACTGGGACCCCTGTGTTCATTGCAGGAACAAGATGTCTGGGTTCATGCTCTGCTTCTATTGAGATAGCAGCTGATGCTTGTTAGAGCTCCTGATTTGCTACAGGAAGTTCCGAGTTTAGGCCTTGGACTTCCTAGGAGTCCACATGGGTCTGACCATTGGCTCGTGCCATTCACAGAAGCCCGAGGGAGCAGGAGGAGGGGCAGAGCCAGGGTCTGACCACCTGTGCTCTCCAAGGCCCTATCCGCCCAGTGGCTCTGTGCTGTGCAGTGAGGTAGGGCGCCTGGCACTGTCTCTGCCCTCTCTGGCTCGCTCTCCTGGGGGAGACCATGTCCAGTCCTTTGCGGTCCACTCAGAGCCCGACACAGCGCCCGCATCTACCAGGAAGCATGTTTTAGCCCTGCCTTTTCACGTTTGGACGTCAATGTTCCTCCAGAGGCTCCTGTGTTCAGAGGTGGGGATTTGGGAAGGTACCTGGGTCCTGGAGCAAAACAGCCAGA
Organism: Petromus typicus; assembly: GCA_004026965.1. Lineage (NCBI taxonomy): Eukaryota > Metazoa > Chordata > Mammalia > Rodentia > Petromuridae > Petromus > Petromus typicus. Next base: position 15,950 of record PVIR01006762.1, read on the forward strand.
GACAGGAAGGCGGTGGGGACCAGAAAGCACTTCTGGGGACACCCCGGGGACCCAGCCTCCAGCTGATGTGCTGCACAGTATGCACCTCACCCCATGACACAGCCCAGTAGGGACCGATGTGGAGTGGAGACCTCTTCACTCTTAGCAGCGGTCTGTGTTGTCTGTTTCCATGACAACAGTATTCTTTGGTATCATCTAGAGCTCATGAAGAGGGAGAGACAGACAGACAGATAAACAGGGCTGCAGAAAGAGAGAGAGAGAGAGAGAGAGAGAGAGAGAGAACACCCAGCTGGGTGGGAAGAGACTCTGCTCACTTTGGTTCCTTGGTTCCCAGTGTCTGGTGTTTTCTGAAAGCTCCTTGATATTTGCATTTCCTCTGAATGCGTTGCCCTCTGCTGGTCTGGGGGTGTTTTGTAGCTTGTCCCACAGCTGCAGTGCTCCTGGCGTGAGCACCGTACTGGGCTGCCTCGATCCTCAGTGGTCACAGAGTGGAGCTGGAGCTGCGCGGAGGCCTCTGTGCTCCCTCTGTGGGCGGAGTGGCTGCTTTTGGCCCAGGGCTCCTTGCCTGCTGTCCCCAAGCAGCCACCTGCCTTCCCGGGAATTTGTGGTCTCCAGAGCCCATTGGGGTTTTCTTTGACTTGCGCGGGTGACCTCTGACCTCTTCCAGATGTGCTGCTGCAGGAGTCCAAGTGGACCAAGATATTCTTTGGGGAAGGCCAGGCCTCGCTGTCCTTCAGCCACTTGAACAAGGATGACGAGGGGCTGTACACGCTGAGGATCGTGTCCCGCGGCGGAGTCAGCGACCACAGCGCGTTCCTGTTTGTCAGAGGTGGGCAGGCCCAGTCGGCAAAGGTCTAGGTGGAGCTGCAGAGGAAGGAGCCACTCTCAGCTGCGTCCCACCGTGAGGGAGACAGAGAGGACCCTAACTTTCAGGCCTGGTCCTCCGCCCCATCCTCACTCGGGCACTATGCCAGGGCAGTGCTAGGCCTCACGTAGGCACCACACACAGGTGTCTATGGCAACACATGCAGAAGCATCCGTCACGTACAAGCATGCATATGTGGGTCTGCAAGCACACCTGATACACACAGACGCATGTTTCAACAAACCTAGAATTCTCAGAATGATTTGGTAAGAGATTGAAAAACAAGCTGAGGTCAAGAGCAGCAGCAGAGGTCCTGGAGACACAGCTCGGCTCCTGTTGAGCTAGGCCCTGGGGTTCTCTCTGCCAGGCCTAGTGCTTTGAGCTTGGAGTGGACTGTCTCCCTGCGGCCCCATACAGTCCCGGTGGCTTCCTCCTGTCTCAGCCTCCCCTACACACCTATACTAACGCAGCATACTGCCATCGTGCCTGGCTGCCCTGTCCTCAGTGCCCGGGCTCCCGTTGGGCTGCTCTATTCTCCATGCTGATCAGCAGCTGTCTTACCTGGTCTTGGGCTCTGTTTGCCCACCCCAGCTGCAGATCGGCATGAGAGTCGTTGATCACCATGGGGACCTCAGCCCCCCACTGGCCCAGCAAGGCCGAGACTGACATGGAGGCTCTGTGATGTCCTTGTTTTATGGCAGAGCCCACATCCGGGGTCCTCCCTTGATGTGCTATTGTTTTCTGGGCTCTCCCTTTGCCCCTGCAACCACATGGGGAAATGCAGGGTGCATGCACGGGAGGTCAGTGGTTCTGGGTTCTTTGTTGGGGTGCAGGGAGGACAGCAGCTTCCCCAGGTGGAGAGAGCCTGGCTCGGGCTGTGCAGGAGCTGTGTGGTGCTAGCACTGAGGTGGGGTGGCCGGGCCATGAGCAGAGCACAGTGATGGGGCCTGGGCTGGTCTGAAAGTTGAATCCGGCCCTCACGGTCGTGGACGCACTGTGTGTACTGAGCAGAGCAGGGCGGAGCACTCGCTCACCTGGGAGAACAGGCCCTCCCTCCGAAGGATGTGAAACCTCTCAGGGCCTGGTGCTGGGTCAGGGTCACCAGCGCAAGCATAGTACCTCCCCCTCCCCTGTGGGCTGTCCTGCAGAGTCACCAGGGCTAAAATCCGAGAGTTCTGAAAAGACATGCAAGATTGCTTTTTTTTTTAATCTCTCTCAACAACTGCTCAGAGTAAGTGCGTCTTGGGTAGAGGGAGGCTGAGCGAGCCCCTGTAATGACAGTGACTGTGTCCCCTGCCCCAGATGCCGACCCACTGGTCACAGGGGCTCCTGGGGCGCCCATGGACCTGGAATGCCACGATGCCAACCGTGACTACGTCATCGTGACCTGGAAGCCGCCCAACACGACAGTGGAGAGCCCGGTCATCGGCTACTTCGTTGACCGGTGAGTGACGCAGAGCCGTCTGTGCTGTTGAGGCGATGCTTGGGGGTCTCTTCTAGACCCAGGCAGAAGTTGACTCCCACTGGGTGGGCTCTGCCAGGCTCCTGGATAGAAGGTTGGCAAATGCGCTCTATTGGGCTGGGGTACGGTGGTGCTATGGGCTTCTCTTTGCTAAAGTTGTGCTCTGTGCCCGGCCTGTGCCAGTCAGGCTGGGCTCGGGCTGAGGAGTGGCAGAAGCAGGCAGCCCGTGCCCACAGTCCTGCTCGTCTTTGCGTTAGGTGAGCTTTCTGAGTGAAAACCATCATCCCTTAGAGGGAACGTTTGTGCCTCAAATTTAAATTTCAGTCATCAGAAGACACTGTAGTTAGAGAAAATGTCTTTAGAAGCAAGATGAGGGTGCAGTCTGCTTTGGGGGCTGTTTGGAACGAGGACTCCCCATAGGTGACATGGCCAAATAAGCTGGTTCTTTCAGAAAAGAACCAGCTGAGAGTTTTGGCTTGGGCAGGTGAAATTTGATTCTCCCTCTCAACAAAGCTACGTATTTCACTAAAACATTTGCTGCCAAGATATTTTAGTGTGCTGCAGACTGATGGGTATGTATTATTCACGGTTAACCTTGAGTCAAAAACAAATGACAAATCCAAACCATCTTCTGTGCTAAATCTGATAGTACATTATAATGATTTTTAGTTACCTATCTATCCATCTGCCCAATATCTGTCTATCTGTGTCTATCTGTGCATGTATCTATCATCTACCATCTGTCTTTCATCAGTCTCTCTATTCATTTACCTGTCTATGTAGATATAAGCTGATAATTATAAAGCTCATGATTATCTGTGTATCTCTCTGTATATAGATAGAAGCTATAAATTGTGCAGATTAGGGTGATGTGTTTTCTGTCACCTGTGTATCTGTGCATCTGTGTTCTCTGTCTCTACACAGAGACAAGCTGTAAATTGTAAACGCCCAGTATTGTGCCATGCGTCTGCCTCTCCCTGTGGAGGCACTGCATCTCTGTAGCTCTCCACCGAGCATTTCCTGCCTAGCTGTGTCTGTGGAAGCCAATAGTCCTGCTGTCTGGGCTGGTCTTGCCAGCGTGGGCCTCTCTATGATGAGGGCACACATGTGCCTGTGACGCTCACAGATGGCCCGATGCCACTGTCCGTCCTCTCTGCTTGGAAGGTGCGAGGTGGGAACTGACAACTGGGTGCAGTGCAACGACGCACCAGTGAAGATATGCAAGTACCCGGTGACAGGGCTCTTCGAGGGCCGGTCCTACCTGTTCCGTGTGAGGGCCGTCAACAGCGCAGGTATCAGCCGGCCATCCCGGGTCTCCCCTGCAGTGGCTGCTCTGGACCCGGCCGACCTCAGGAGGCTGCAAGGTAGGGCTGGTGGGCGCGGGCAGCGAGCCTCTGCAGGTGCTGTCCTGCCTCTGTCCCCATCTGCCCCTGTGGGCGGAGACATCAGCTGAGGGCCCCTTCCCCTCCCCTGAAACCCACCAGATTTGCACAGTGATGATGTGATTTCAACCCACAGGAGCCGACACACCGCTCCGTTTCTGGGTTTTAGTTTCACTCAGCGTGGGCTTCTTCCTTAGTGGGCCCGGGCCTGGCTCTGGGCCTATGTGGGTCACCGGTGCTCCTTTGAACCCCCTAGAAAGGCTAAGAAGGGTTGAGCGGTGCCAGGACCACATGCAGAACACCAATTCAGGTGGCCTGGGGGACATGATGCCCTGAGGGGCCACTCCACCCTCGCCCTGGGCCAGGGGAGCCTGTGGGTGGCAGCTGCACCATGGTTACCTTCTCTCTGCAGCAATCCACTTAGAGGGAGAGAAGGAAATCGTCATCTACAAGGACGACCTGGAAGGTATGGACACACCCTCCTCTGAGAGTGGGGCGCTCAGGGGTCCGAGCAGCCTAGGGTGCACGCTGTGCGCTGCAGGCCAGGCCCTGCTGAGTGATGCAGAGAGGAGCAGGGCAGGCTGAGTGGCGTGGGTGGCATGCATCCATTCTCTGTAGGGCTCCCAGGTACACTGTTTTGAGACAGAGTCCCCATGTAGCCCAGGCTGACTTAGAATGTGTGGACGTCCTCCTGCGCTAGCCTCCTGTGTACTGGAATTACAGATGTGAACCACCACAAGTACATTGTTCTGGGGACTTCTGGACCAGAAAGCAGTCTAGTGCTGAGACTTGCCTGCTGCCCAACCCAGGCTCTGCCTCACAAGACTCCCTGTTTACCTTTCCAAAGCAGCTCTTCTAGTGCTGACATTTTACCAGAATGGATCGAGTCTTTCTTGCCCACCAATGTTCTGAGTTGGAAGGTCTGATTTCCCTGCATTTATGCTTGATTTGGAGAAAACGTCTTCCCTTTGGTAGTCTTTCCAGGGACATTTGGACAGACTTACCAAGGAGAATCGAGCCTTCTTCCTCAGAAATCCCAGCATTTTAGTCATGATCGACCACTGAGTCCTTAAGTGGAAACAGTCCGATTCCCAGGCTGCCTGGCGCCTCTGGCCAGCTTTCCCAGATGACAGCACCTCTCTAGGACATCCTGGATCTGAGAGCCGTGGTGGGTGGCAGTCTCTGTGTTGGGGGTACCCGGCCGAGGCGGCTTTGTACTGTGCTGTTTCCTTGAGAGGGTTTCCCCAGGACCCCTGAGGAGCCTGCAGCTTGAGGCTGCTTATGGGTGAAACCTGTGAGGGGCTCAGGTTCTGCAGAGGTCGGGGACCGTGCGTCCTGGGGCTCGGAAAGCCGGGGAAGTGCTGGGCAGGGAGGGGATAAAGTGAAGGTGTGAGGGCATGGCCTGAGGGGCTGTCTCGGCAGCGCCGGCAGCCATCCTTGTGCTGCTGAGTGGCCCACCCGCTGTTGGTGCTGAGCTGTGGCCCCTGGACCATGAGAAGGGCTCCAGGCTGTGTGGGGAAGGTGGCCCTGTGGGCCCTGCTCAGCTTCCCTAGGAGTCAAGCCCGGGGCAGCGGCCATGGTGTGCCTTGCTTCCCAGCTTGCCGTGTCTTGGTGAAGTCTACACTCCTCTGAGGTGGCCACGCAGAGCGGCGAGAGGTGAAAGGCAACAGCACAGAGGAGACGTGTGGGACACAGGCCACAGGCATAGCACATTCATCCACATGCTGGGTGCTGCTGTGATGTGAGGTCAGGCGTGCGGACACGCAGCTCTCATGGCAACTGGAGGGCGCAGAAGACATTCCCCAGGCATGCAGTCCCCGGCCATGGGAGGCAGAGTGCGACTCCATGCCAAAAGGGCACAGGCCACATTAGTTATCAGCAGCCTACCCTCGGCATGACCAGTGTCTTGGGGAAGCGCTGGGCTGGTCCCCTGGTCTCCCCAAGGACATAGCTTGGACTCTCACTTTTTTGGGCCCGCTGTGGTCCTGTCTGGGCTGCAGAGCCCTTTGCCCAGGGGCGGCTTCTGTGTCCAACGTGTCTGAGAGTCTCCGGGCTTAGGGCCTGCCTCTGCTGCTCACAAAGTTCCCATTTCTTGCTGTGCCTTCAGATAAAGTGCTTCTTATTCAGTCCTAGGGCCAAACCAGCCTGACGCCACACACACACCTTGCTCCTGTGTGCCTGTGCTTCTGCTTGGCTCACTCTCCCCTCCAGGCCTGGGTCTCTGCCCTCTTCAGCATGCTGGCTGGGTCTGGACATGCCCTCTTCAGCATGCTGGCTGGGTCTGGACATGTGCACTGCAAGGGTCACTGGAGGCCCCGTGGTCTTTACACTGCACTGTCATGCTGTGCCTGTGCTGCGCTGGGAACATGCCAGCTCCTTGGTGGAAACTCGGCCTCTCGCCTGGGTGATGCCAACCTGCTGCATTCCTTCCAGAGCACACTGTACTCGTGCCAGGCCTCACAGAACGAAACCCGATCCTGTTTTGTGCTGTTTCCACGTAGCCAAGGCCGGAGGGAGCAATCAGATATTGTGAAGGGCACGGAGACATCCTGGGGCGCCGTAGCCATTTTAATCATGTGCTAATCTAATGGGAGCTCGTAATATTCTGCACCACAATGAAGAGACCGTGGGTCTGGAAAACCCCTACCCTCCTTAGGACCTCTCTTGAGTTCTGACATACACCTCTGGCACCTGATGGAGGGCAGAGAGGTTTGCCAGGTGTCTGACAGCAAGCGCTCCACCAGTTATTTGTGGAAGACTTATGCATAACTCTCTGAAAGTTTGAGTACACAGGCTGAGTGCATGGAGCCTGAAAATATGTGCGGATCCTCTGAGGGGGAAGCAAGTATCCTGGAAGCCCACGCGGTTGCAGTGTCCCAGGGCATGTGGAGAAAGCACCTGGGAGAGGCACCATGCTGGGTTCTCCTTCCTACTGTGCCTGTGACAGAGCACAGCGTGCCAACCCTTCCCTGACACGTGGCCCCAAAAAGCTCAGCCCTGGCTAGACCCTGGCTCCCTTCTGGTACAACCTTCCCTTTCCTGCAGAAACTCTGGGACACTCGGTTGCAGCTCTCATGAGTGGTTCATACCAGAGACAAAATAATCTGATGATTTTAATGGTGCATTAGTTATGCTTTGGCTCTGAGAAAAACATCTTAGGGGCTTGTCTGCTGTCCGAACAGATACGAGGCAAGGGCTGTTCTTCAGGCAGCCTTGCAGATTTGGGGGCTCCTGGTGCCACATTCACTCCCCTCCTTTCTCCTGCAGGCGATGTTCAGATCCCAGGGCCCCCCACCGATGTGCACGCCTCCGAGATCAGCAGAACCTATGTGGTCCTCAGCTGGGAGCCCCCCACCCCCCGCGGCAAGGAGCCCTTAATGTACTTCATTGAGAAGGTACCTGGCAGGGCTCATGCTGCTCCTTGCTGCCGGGCTCGGATAGGGCTGCTCCGATGCTCTCAGGGGCTGACTGCTAGGCGGGGCGGCCAGCATCCCAGGGGAGTCGCAACCTCAGGGGAGCACCCCGGGGGGCTGAGTTGGGCTGGACTCCCACACTATCTAGGAGGGCTGGCCCCAGGGCTGAGCTTCCCCATCCTCTGTGACTAGAGGGGCTGGCGTGGCCTCTCTGCCTTGTGTCCTGCTCTGAGCGCCAGAGGTCCCTGGAAGTAGGCAGGCCATGTGCTTCGGGCTGGTGGGGGTGATCGTGTAGAGGGAGCGCTTGGGTGCACTGGTTAAGACCAGGGGCCAGGCATTGCTGCCTGGGGCTCTGCTGACCTGGGCACATATAAATAAGTATAAATGTGCTGTGTCGTGCAGCCTCACACACATACGAGACGCGCACACGTGCACACACTCGTTTGCCCCCACACCAGTTTCACAAGCGACGGTCTTCCATGTTCTTATCCCGTTCTAGTCTGCTCTGCTGCATTGAAAACGCAGGCTGAGGCTCAGGTGACTTGGTGACACTGGTGCTGTGGTCCATCGCTGAATGACCTTAAAGTCCCACAGATACAGCAGCTACTACCCTGGAGTTACAGTGTAATGTGCAGCGCACACGCAGCGGCACAGTGTTCAGTGTTACTGTGTGACGCCAGGTGGTGATGTAACTCCTTCCTGGGTGGGAGGCAGATGGCTGCCAATCTGTGTGCTCAACGCCGGGCCGAGTGACCTGGGGAGGCTGGGAGAGCTGTGAGGTAGGCCCCTCCCAGTTCTCTTTTCAGAGGGAGAGACTGTAAATTATATGATAATTTAACAGAACATTTATAAGAGCCCATCATTTAATAAAAGCCCATCATTCATATTTCACTTGAAGCTTCCTGAGCATCATAGTGAAGCGACATATGGCAGCTTGGTGCTGTTACCCTGGAAACCAGCAGCCAACTTTACCTGAGGTGTGATCCAGGGTGGAGGCATCTGCATATCTGAGATCTGCTACCTTGAGCCAGTGTGTCAGGGGCCTCACGCCTGCTGGGGTGCGATGACTCAGTGCCCTGGTGGGGGTGGGTGGAGCCTGGGACAGCAGGGCTCTGGGTGCTCCATATGCTCAGAAGTTGAACCGCTGGACGTGGGCGGTGGAGACACAGCCCCAGCTGCCCCCTGGCTGGATGGGCGCAGCCGTGGATTCTCCACGCATCTGTGCCGGTGGCCAGAGGGCAGCACTGGCCTGACGGACCTGGCACGCTGGTACCACGTGTTCCTTCCTTCCCTTCTGTGACTGGAGAGGACATGTGAGTCGCGAGGGGAGGTGCAGGGGACCCCAGCAGCTACCACCCACACTGCCGGAGCCTGACTCCCAGGGGCCTGCTGCACCCCGTGTCCTGGTCCTCTTGGCTGTACGTCCATTTGATCCCCACAGCATGACTTTCAAAGAGGGCGCTATAACACAGACTTGTTGGAGAAGGAAGCAGTTGCCTAGAAAAAAGTTCATACCCCGGTGACTCCTCACGTGAGACAGCACATCGGCGAGTGGTGCAGGTGTCCACAGTTCTCCTTGGGCTTTTAGGGGTGTGTGCATCGCATAGGAACTGTGTGATTTGTAACAAAATGACACATCCTTCTGTATTAACACTTGCGTCGGAAGCCATTGTTGGTGACACACTGCCCGTGTCGCCTGTGGCTCACAGGCGTGTCGCTTCAATATGACTCAGGAAGTTTCAACTGAAACACGCACCATTAAATGATGGACTTGTACAAGTACTCTGTTATCTTATATCATTTACTGTCTCTCCCTTTGAAGAAAGCTGCACCCAATGTGTGAGATTGGTTTAAGTTTCTGTAGTTTGTTCTGGCAATGAACAGTAAAATTTGCAAAGCAGGCTAATTTTTTCCTGGTATCTCCGACTCTCCAAAGCCTGCTGCCACTCATGTGGGACATGTACACTTCACGGGTGCCGCCCTCCTCGCGCCCTTGTGGGCTCAGTCTCCCTCCTTGCCTTCACAGTCCGTGGTGGGAAGTGGCACCTGGCAGCGTGTCAATGCGCAGACAGCTGTGAGGTCCCCGCGCTATGCTGTCTTTGACCTCGCCGATGGGAAGTCATATGTGTTCCGGGTGCTGTCGGCCAACAAGCATGGCCTGAGCGACCCGTCGGAGATCACACCTCCCATCCAGGCACAGGACAGCATTGGTGAGTAGGGGAGAGCCGCCCTCGGGAGACCGGGGGAGTGGGGCTGAGTGTCGGGTCCGGAGTGGCAGCACAGAGGAGCCTTGGGGTGTTGCTATGCTTTTTCGGTTCTCCACATTTCACCAAAGATCCATCTGCTCCTGAATCCAGCGGCAGCTCGGCGGGCGCTGAGCGCTGGTTTCAGTGTGAGGTTTCTTCTTCCGGGGTCCAGTGGGAAGAGCTGGGCGAGCAGGCAGCCCTGGCCCTCGGTCCAGCCTTGGTTGTGCCGCTGCCTCTGCTGTCTCTGAACCTTGAGCTGACCTCTTCCTGACACTCCTGCAGTGGCCCCTTCTGCACCCGGCCGCGTGTTGGCCTCCCGAAACACCAAGACATCTGTGGTTGTGCAGTGGGACCGCCCAAAGCATGAGGAGGCCCTGCTGGGCTACTACGTGGACTGCTGCGTGGCGGGCACCAACCAGTGGGAGCCATGCAACCACAAGCCCATCGGATACAACAGGTGCCTTGCCTTTGCCCGGGAGCCATGGGCTGCGCAGCGGAGGGGGGTCCAGGGCCCAGTGTGGTTCCTGAGATGGAAGGACTTGCCTTGGGTGCCCCAGGGACAGTCTGTTCAGTTGCCCATGGGCGTGTGGCTCTGAAGAGCTGACCAGGTGGTGAGTTGGCCACTGGCCTGCTGGCTCTGCTGTGGCTGTTTGCTGGCTGACGTCAGGAGAGTGCTATAGCCTGCATGTCCAGTGAAATTAACACCCAGGACTTCTCTGTAAGTAGGAGGGTTAAAAATGCAAGAATCAAGCAAAAGTAATTGTATTTCTCATGTTGATATTTTGATTTTTTTCTATTTTTAAAATTATTATTTTAGTGGTGCGAATTTATGGGGTGTAATGTGGTGCTTTAGTCCACGTGCACAGTGTGCCAGGACAGCTGGCACTGCCAAGTCCTTGAACATCCACAGGATGTTGATGAGTGAACAACAGGTGCACAGACTGGCTCCGAGTGGTGCTGCAGACATAGGCCCGTGGCTCTGCTCACACTCGGGCCTGAGCTCATCCTGCCCGCAGCTCTGGAGACCGTCTTCTGCAGGGGAAGCCCATCCCCTCGTCTGGGTTTTCCTCCTGCCTGGGCTGGTGTAGAGCTGTCCGGTTTGGCCTTTCTCCACCTCCCAGGAAAGCACAGGCAGCCGTCAGTGACCGTGGCAGACAGGGTGGCCATGGCGATGCCCGAAGTTTTCCTTCTGAGATCTTTTAAAAAACTCATTATAAGAAACTGTGTCAACAAGGAGAGTGCAGGTGGAGAACGGCAGCTCAACCATCCAGTGGTCCACACCGGCAGGGAGCGTGGGGACTCTAGTGTGTTCCTGGGAGGGACTCTGCACACGACATAAGCTGCCTGCCGGACCCTGTAGCCCTTCCCCACTGTGTGGTCAGCACTGTCTGGGAGGCGCCTCATTGTCTTGGTTGTGCAGGAGGCAAGACAGGCTTTAGGGAACGAAGCCCCGTGACTGATGGCACAGGCTGGTGTCAAATCCTACACTCTGGCCTGCTCTACCTGACTCCCAGATCTCAGGCTCTGCTCGCTGAGGTGTAATGTGGCTATGGGGGTTCCTGGAGGATGATGCCACCCCTTGGACCTGGAGTCCAGACTTGGCCTGGAGTCTCAAGAGCAGCACTGTGACCTTTAGTGTGGGCATTAGTGCGTTATGTCCCTGACTGCGAATTCATGACGCTGTAAGGATATGTGTGATGAATACATGAGGCGCTAAGTACAGAGCTGACTTCAGTTCAAGTGAAGATTCTGTATGGAGCACTCAGAGCAGTTTCTTCTGCTGCAGGGAAGACCCGTGAGGAGCGCGTGCCCTGACACCAGTTCATGTTTTCTCAGGTTTGTGGTGCATGGCTTGACCACTGGTGAGCAGTACATCTTCCGGGTCAAAGCCGTCAACGCCGTGGGCTCCAGCGAGAACTCCCAGGAGTCCGATGTCATCAAGGTGCAGGCAGCCCTGAGTACGTCCCACACACGGACATGGGGTTCCTGCCTGGCTGCGCGCATGACGCCATTTAGCACACAGCCGGGGGAAAGCATACGCAGTCACACACCGAGCACATGCGACTCTGCTGAAGCCCTGGTCTCCTGACTGCTCACCTCGGAAGCCTGTGTCGGGGTGGCAGTGGCTGACAAAGTGCGGACTGTTTGCAAACCTGCACTTCAGTGAGCATCTGCGCCAGAGCCTTGACTTTCTCTTTCCGAATGTGCGCTAAAGCAGTGCTGCTGCCTCCCAGCCGTGCTCCGCTCGGGGGCTTTTGTAAATCACTGCGGAGAATTTCACATGTTTGTGTCACTTACTGGCTTCATGCGTGAGTAGTGTGGTTTAAGATGCTTACTATTTTAGTCAAACCAGAGGACAGTGTGGATCCTAGGTCTGGATGGCGCCCTCGGAGCGCTGACCAGCGTCCACAATTCCCAGCAGACACGCAGGGCCCTGAGTGCTGTCAGGAACGTGCGAAGCCCAAACGTGACATCACAGTGCTCAACATGGGCCATCTTCGTGTCTCAGCAGACACGCTGAGCTCTCTTCCTCTCCGGTGAAAGTCAGACATGTTTGAGCTAAGAATCCCTCCTGACCATGGGGTCCCGGGGATGGGGCAGTAGGTCTGATGCTGCTCAGTGGGTCAGCCACGCCCTCCCATGCTGCTCTTTCCCCAGGGGAGGCTTCTGTGCTTCCCTGCTTGCCCTTTCCAGCATTCTTCCGAGTGAAAAAGGGTTTGGGTTTAGTGTAGAAAGAATCTCGGACTCTTACGGATTTGACGGAAAGAGCTCCTCAGAGTGGGCAGCGGGCAGATTCCTCGCTACTGGCTGGGACAGTGCTCCACACCCACTTCAGGGCCTGAGCAGGGGACAGCTCTCACTGGGCGCTGGGCTGGCCCGTGAGGTGCTGGGCTGGCCCGGTGACCGTGTGCTGTGTGTCTTCGCAGGTGTCCCGTCCCATCCATATGGGGTCACACTGCTGAACTGTGATGGCCACTCCATGACCCTGGGCTGGAAGGTGCCGAGATTCAGTGGTGGGGCACCCATCCTGGGGTACTACGTGGACAAGCGTGAGGCACAACACAAGAACTGGCATGAGGTCAACGCCTCCCCGCTGCAGGACAGGATCCTGACGGTGGGTCTGCGTGGTGTTTCTGCCCACTCGGTGTCTGGATTCAGTGAGGTCAGGTCGTTTGATCAGAAGAGACAGCTTTAAACACCCTGGCTCACGAGGCCCTGGGCTGCGGACCGATAGACCCAGAGACCTACCTGGATGAGCAGTGAGTGCCAGACTGGCTGAGCTGTTGGACAGCTGGTGATGACCAGCCCCGCCTCTTAGGCCAAGCTCCCCCTGTGAGCGGGTGCTGCTCAGGTGGCATCTATCCTTGGTGCCGGCCAGGAGCATGAGGACAAGGTGGTGCTGAGCAATGGGTCTTGGGCGACACGGCTTCTCTGTGTGCAGCCACCCTTTCCTGAGAAGTCTGGGTGTGGAGTGCAAGCGAGCTGCATCGTGTCCAGGTGTGCTCCCCAAGCCACCACGTGGTCCTCAGCTTCCCTGGGCTGGACACCTTGCAGAAGGTGCTGGGCTCCCCTCCATGGAGTCCCACACCCTGGGAAGTGCGGGGCCTGGAAGGGCCCAGAAATCTAATCTGTCTTCCTGAGCACTCTGCCTTGTAAAAAGTGTCCGGGTAGGCACACACATTATCTTGCGTGCCTCTTGTGATATACATGCCAGAGTCCCAGTGTGGGGTCATGCTCACAGGCTCAGCCAGCCTGTGTCCCCAGGAAGGTGTGAGCAAGCAGGCGAGGCCACACTGCTGGGCCTCAGTGACTAATGAGAGAGGAGCCCTTACTTTCCACGTGAGTTTCCAGAGACAGCACTTGCCCTGCCGTGGCTGGGTCAGCCATGCTGCTGGCTGCTGGCTGCTGGCTTGTGGGTCAGGTCTTCTTATTCTGTTCAGCCCTACCGCTCTCCTGGGCTGCCTGGGGCGTGGACACACAGCCACCCTGGGGACTGTGGCAGTCCAGTCAGGGCTCATCCTGTAGTGCAGGGCTGTGATCGCAGGACAGGCAGGCTGGCTTGTCAGGCAGTTGGGCCTGGGCGGGAGCCGTGGGTCCCAGGGCCAGGAGCCCAGCTCCTCCTCACCTCTGCTCTTCTGTGCGCCTGGCGGGTATCGTCTGCAGGCCTGTTTCCCACTCTCCTTTGTGTATGGCCTTATCCCACTGGATAGCCATGGAAGAATGGGAGATAGGGATTTCCTGCTGGAACCTGCCAGCCATGCAGGGAGAGGCCTGTCCATGCCGGGGGCCTTCCCAGACTACCCTGCACACTTCCTGTGGTTGTCACTCATCTCCTGTGTTAATGAGTCTGGTCAACACAGGTGGAGGGCTTGACAGAAGGCTCCTTGTACGAGTTCAAAATCGCAGCCACCAACCTGGCAGGAATCGGGCAGCCCTCAGATCCCAGTGAGCTCTTCAAGTGTGAGGCCTGGACGGCGCCAGAGCCTGGTGAGATGCTTCTGTCCTGGACGCGTGGGCTCCACTGCGGAGTGAGGGGGGCTGCCAGGGCAGCGGTGGGGTCTGGGAATTGGATCTTGCTGTCTCCTGCAGTCGGCAGGTGTTCGTCCAGATGCCCACACCTCAGGCTGCCAGGAGCTGGGTGGGAGTCTGAGAACACAGCAGGAGCAGTGGACAGAGGATGAGCTGAGGGCATGAGGCAGAGGAGTGTGGAAGGGATGGTCGCACATGGCATTGCCACACCTCTAGCTGCACCTTTGCTGTGGCAGGATGTGGCTAGGTTACCTCTTCCAAGGAGCGAAGAGAGTTCAGGGCAATCTGCGCCCCAGAGAAGGAGCCAGGTGCCAGACCAGGTCTGACTGTGCAGTGTGGAGGTCCCTATGGCTCGCTGGCTGTGGCAGTCTTAGGGCCACATGTGGTCTGCTGTGGCACTGTCTGAGGCCCCTTGTCACTGCGGGGTCTCCAGTGTTCAAAAGCAGAATCGTTGCAGATCCAGGTTTACTCAGGACTCTTCATTTAAAGTGTGCACAAGTCCTCATGTGCTCAGCGTCCATCTCTGTGCTCAGCCTGTCAGAAACCGAGTGCAACCCTTCCATGCTCCTATTTTCAAACCGAGAAATAGCTCTGAAGCTAAGAAAACTTGTTCAGACTGTGGCGCAGACAGCGTTGCTCTCTCCCGTTCTCCCTGCCCTCCATTCTCCTCCTCTCCCCTCCCTTCCCCTCTGCAGTCCCCTCTGCTCCCCTTTCTTCCCCTCCTTCCCTCCCTCCTTTTCTCCCTGTCCTAATGAAGTCACTGTGGCCCCCAGCACAGCCTGGAGAGAACCTGTCAGTGTGCGGAGCCTGCTTGCTTCTGGGCAGGGGGCGGAGCAGCAGGGGACGTGGTGTGACCCAAGGGAGGTGCAGGGTCCTGCTTCTCCCCTACTGCCACTTGCTCAAGGGGACCTGGGTCATCAGGGAGACTCGCAGGTGTCCCAGCAGGCAGATGCCAGTCTAGAGTGCAACGTGGCACCATCTGCTGTGCGTGACTCTTCCCTAGTGTCACCTACTGACCTAGCCTGGGCAGCCACAGTCACCCTGTGACTGCTGAGGGAGGGCTGTGGGCATGTAACTGGGCTGTCCGAAGCAGCAAGCTGGCCCTGCTCACATGAATCTGCAGTCTTGCCACGTGGGGTGAGAAGTGCACGGGGCAGCAGGAGTTGAAGCTACAGCCCGGTGCTGTGTCACTCCGTGTGGCAGCGGTGTCAGGTTCTCGGTGCCCTGCAGGGCCTGCCTACGACCTGACGTTCTGCGAGGTCCGAGACACGTCGCTGGTCATGCTCTGGAAGGCTCCTGTGTACTCCGGCAGCAGCCCCGTGTCTGGGTATTTTGTGGACTTTAAGGAAGTGGACTCTGGGGAGTGGAAAACTGTTAAGGAGGCAACAACTCCACACCGCTACTTGAAGGTGATTCATTGTGTTATCTTTGCCCTTCGTGATAAGGGGTTTGTGATCTATGCTCCCCAAGCTCCTTGGGGGTGAAGTCCAAAGGGCGTGGAGCACCTCAGGGTCCCAGCACAGGGTGGAAGAGCACCTGGCAGGGGCAGGGGAGCTGGGCCACGTGCTTTCTCTCCAGAGTGCTCCTGCCTGTGGGGTGGGAGCGGGGCGGGCTGGTCATGGGTGATATCCTGCCCTCCAGCCTCAGACCTAACTGACTTGGTGTCTGTGATGGCAAATGGGGCTAGCCTATGCACACCTCCCCTGTGTGCACACAGCTACGTGTGTGCAGTGTGTGTGCATGCACACACACACACAGAGTGTGAATTGCTCTGTCCTTCCTCCAGATCTTTGTGCAAGGGCCAGTTGCCCTCCACTGGGTGGGCCCTGGGGCTCTGAAGACTTGGTGCCCTTGTGGATGTACCTGCTTCCCTGGCGACACAGAGGCCTCACCCTGTGCCAGGGGCCCACAGTGCAGTTAGAGCGAGATGCCTGCGCTCTGGCACATTGTGCTGGGCACTGGCTATGTGGGTAGGGGCTTCGTAGGCAGCACTGGCTGTAGAACACTGCTGCCATGGGGAGCCCACGCCTATGCTTCCTGTCTTGTAGGTCTGTGACCTGCAGCAAGGTCAGACCTATGTGTTCAGAGTGCGGGCAGTGAACGCCAGTGGGCCAGGGAAGCCGTCGGACACATCGGAGCCAGTGCTCGTGGAGGCCAGGCCAGGTGAGCAAGCCTGCTGCCTCCAGGGTGGTGAAGATCACAGAGAAGCATGTGAGTGCATGGAGAATGTGTGCAGCACACACCTGTGTGCTGTGTGTGTGATGATGGGGGTGTAGATACTGTCTGGAGGTGCATGGGCGTCTTCCGTGTCTTGAAGATTTGGAGCTGACACAAAGCTGCCCTCCAGGCCTGCACAGTTCTCAGCTGGGACAGAAAAGCTTGTTGCTTTTCTGTGCATAGTGGGGCTGGTTCTAAGGGCAAGCACAAAATCTGCAGTAAGGAGGGTGGCCCCTCAACTTCTGCTGATTTTAGATCAGTAAGTTAGAAAGCTGTTGGTGATTTTTCCTGAGTGCAATGAATTAAAAATCCCAATGAACTGAAAATAGAAGGTCCCTGGGGTGGGAGGGTGAACTCACAGGACCTCAGGGGAAGTGCGTGTGTCTTCGTGGGACCATGGGGCAGGTGCGTGTGCCCTAGCCCGGCAGGCTGTGATTTGCATACTGTGACTCTGCGCCTCTCCTGGACTTTTCTCCTCCCCCACTCACAGTTGCTTTATTTTGATCTGAGGCTCCTCCTTTCCACCTCCCTCTTCCTGGTAAACTCGAGAGTATGCATGTAAAGTGGTCAGTTCTACTCTCTAGCAAAGGCTGAGCTGTGTCCCTGCTGGCCCCCAATTTCCAAGAGCTAACTTCACTGGCCCTGGCTGAGCCAAGGGTTCACCTTGTCTGAACACAGTAAATTAATACCAAACACTGCTGCTCGCAGGAGCAAAACAGCCCTGGGGGGAAGGGAGGCCACGAGGGCGAGACCTCATATCACAGAGAGATGAGAAGGGGCCTGCAAGGCGCCCAGATGGCCACTGCGCATCTCTGGGCCCCCCGGGGTCCTGCTCTTCTGTGCTCTCAGTGTCGTGGGTGGACATTCAGTGGGCATGAGGATCTGGTGTAAAACGAGCCCTCCACCTGTGCCACCTCCCGTCTGCAAAAGGCTTCGGGGGACACGGTGTCCTGAGGTCTCCTGCCCCCTTGCTGTGCAGGCACAAAGGAGATCAGCGCAGGTGTGGACGAGGAGGGCAACATCTACCTGGGCTTCGACTGCCAGGAGATGACCGATGCGTCCCAGTTCACATGGTGCAAATCCTACGAGGAGATTGCGGACCACGACAGGTTGCGCGTCCACACTGAGGGCGACCAGTAAGTCGTTGTGTGGCCGATGCTGTGGGCTCCAGCGGCCCTCCGCGGCAGGTGACTAGACTCCTCCATTTCCTTTTCAGCTCAAGGCTGTACTTTAAGGACCCGGATAAAGTGGACGTGGGGACTTACTCTGTGTCTGTGAGCGACACGGATGGCGTATCTTCCAGCTTTGTTTTGGATGAAGAAGGTAATGTCCTCGTGAACCATTTTGCCCTCTGTTGATTTATCACATGTTCAAAGAAGGTCCATGTACAGAAGTCACGTGTGATCACAGGCAGGACGTGTGTTTGTGAGAGGCCTGTTCATAGGAGCCTGGGTGCCTTCATAAATGAAGCAAATCCAGAGCAGGGGCTCCGCGATGCACACCCCACTGGCCAGGACCTGCAAAGTGCAGCTCGACTTGCCTTCAAACCAAAATCCGGGTGATTCCTGAACCTGCTCAGTGCCGGGGACTGAGGAAGCAGTGTGCTTGCACGTAGGAAGGGCTCCTCCCTTACCCCCAAAGAGGAGAAAACTGGGTGATCAAACAGCTTTCTTACTGTGTATGAAATGACTTCACAGTGTGGCCCAGGTGCTGTGGTGGGCAGCGCAGGGCAGGAGAGTCTGTCCCAGAAGGAGGAACAGCTGAGTCTACAGGCCCGTGGGCAAGAGGCAAGAGCGGCCCTGGTGATGGGCTCTCTAGCATTCTCAGCCCGGTCCTCTATGGCCCCACCTCCCGAACTCGGGGACACCCTCAGTCCTGGAGTGCAGCATCAGCAGGCCCTTTGGTCACCCCTCCTTTGTGTCCTCAGGCCTCTGAGCTCTGAATCCTGGGCCAAGGGCATCAGCCATCCCTTGAATTACCGGCGGATGTTGGCAGCCTGCTAGGTTGTAGTCAGGCAGGACGGCCCAGGGCGGTGTCAGGGGTGGGCATCTAGGCTGTTTGTGGTACGACGACAGGTGGACATGGGTCCCTTATCAGAAGCTGCACGTCCCAGTGCAGGGCCTGTCTGGTGAGGGCGGACCTTGGAGTTATGTGGAGCTGACCCCTGTGGCCTCTGCACACAGGAACTGGGGCCGCTGAGCACCAGAGGAGAGCAGTAGGGACACTGACAGCCAGCTGTGCAGGCCTCCGTCTGCCCTGTGCTGTTGATGCACATGGTGCGGCAGCCCGCGGAGGGCAGGGCCAGCTCTCCATTTGGTGTGTGGCTTCCGAGTGGGGACAGGAATTCCAGATCTGCCGGTGCTGGCCTTAATGCAGGGGCTTCACACAATGCTTCCTGCACAAAGTGCACCCTGAAAGGATCCCCAAAGCCATGCATGTCTCTGCATTTTCATTTACATAGATTTCATAGGTTTCCAGTTTTCTTGATTTCAGAGTTTGAGAGTCTTTCGTTTTAACCTTAAGTGTGTGTAAACGAGCTTCTCACTGCTGGACAGAAGACCTGGAATACCAGTTTGCAGGAGAGAAGTTGGTTTAGAGCGGTCAGTCCCTGGTCAGTCAGCTCCACTGTCCCGAGCCTGAAGTGAGCAGAGTGTGTAGGTGCTGACGGCTGGCAAGGAGGCCACTAACCTTACTGGCCAGGAAGCAGGGACAGTGAGAGCCGAGAGGAGCAGGGGCCAGGCACAGCCCCATGGCCACACCCAGGTCCACTCTCTGCCACTGGTCCCCACGGCGATGTCCACAGCACCACCAGACTGACTCCCGAGAGGTGAACCCCCAGGATGCTGAGCACTGGCCACCCAGTCCCCTCCCATGTGCCAAGCACAGGAGCAGGACATCTGGGACCTGACTAGCACAAGGGATGTGAGTTCCACCACGCTTCGCATTTGGTGTAGAGTTCGGCGTATCTGAGGCAGCCGAGCTGAGTCGTGGACACTTCCACTCCAGGTCCTGGCCGGGAAAGCGAGTTCGAGTCAGACCTGCAGTCAGACTGCACCTGCGTTCGGCAGTCTGGCCTCACCCTGCGGTTCTGAGACACGTGCTTGTGTATCTGATGGTTCTATTTCTGGATTCTACTTTAGGAAGGAAGGAAGGAGAGAGGAGGAGGGAGGGAGGGAGGGAGGAGGGACTGAGGGAGAGAGGAGGGGGGGGAGGGAAGAGGGAGGAGGGAGTGAAGGTCGGAGCTTTGGTTTCCTTTCCTTGCTCAGGACTTAGGAGCAGTGCCTGATGTGTTTCCCTTTCATCATGTGCCATAGTGAGGTTCTGACTGAGGGAGAGAGATGCATAATTTTCTTTAGTAACATCAAAGAGGGGATTTGAAAGGGAGCAGCCCAGCCTGGCCAGCAGGCTGCACAGGGGAACTGTCTGTAGCGTTGCCGTGTCCTCCTTGCTGTCATGTTCAGACTTTGGGGTGTGTCTGCCCCTCCATCCCTGGCACAGGGGCTCGCCCTGCCTTCTGTGCTCCTGGGCAGGTTCTTCATGGTGAGTGCCGGGTACTTCCAGCTGAGGTGACTGGAACGTTAGGGCCTCATGTGGCCCTCTCCTCCTTACCTGAGATCCCTTTTGCATCTGGAGTGCAGTCTTGTTGGTGACCGAGTCTCGCTGCCCAAAAGTAGCCTCGCCGCTGTTCACAAGCTTCCAAGTGAGCAGGTCAACATCCAGAAACATTTTCTTTCTTGATTCCAGAGCTTGAGCGTTTGATGGCACTGAGCAACGAGATCAAGAACCCCAGTAAGTGAGCCGAGGGCCTGGACACAGTTGTGAACCCTGGGGTGGCTTGCAGGCGTGCAATGCAGATTTAAGGAGTGTTTGTGCACAGTGTGTAGGGACTTGTGAGCCCGACCCACCCCAGCTGGGCATCCACCAAGCCTGGCCTTCAGTGGCCCTGGGTAGGGCAGGCAGACTCAGATCTGTCACTGCTGGTCTGGTCCAGAAAGCTCTCCAGAACCTGTGGGCAAGAGGCTTTCGACACTGCAGCGGCCCAGCCCTACTCCTGTTTTCAGGAAGGACACTTTTGGTGTCCATGATCCAACACAACCCCAGCGTTCCCACCACCACAGTTTAATCCTGAGGACCCACGCTTCCCACAACAGGCAGCTGCTCTCCTGCGGCAGTGTGATGATCTGCCTGTGATGTCTTTTCTCCCCGCAGCAATTCCTCTCAAGTCAGAATTGGCTTACGAGATCTTCGACAAGGGCCAGGTTCGCTTCTGGCTCCAGGCCGAGCACTTGTCCCCTGATGCCGACTTCCGGTTCGTCATTAACGACAGAGAAGTCTCTGACAGCGAGGTGAGTCAGCCAGACCACGATGGCCCAGACTGTGTGGGTGGAACCCTACATTCTTGCCGCTCCTCCTTTCTGGCTGTCAGATCCCAGAAAAGGCACTGATTGTGTTTAGATAAACTTCCTCTCCTCTAATCACAGCACGACAAGGGGCCCAGGAGGAGGATAAGCTATCTGGGGCCTCTGTTGTTCAGGAGTGGGGCGGGGTCTTTCCTGTCCACCATCTTTCCCTCTTCTGCCCCAAACGGCATTTTGGACACTCGCCAGCCCAAGGTCTCCTTCCTTGCTCATCAGGCAAATATTGGGAACTGGGGTGTGAGTGTTACTGTGGACGCCTGCCTCGGTCCTGGTCTCCTATGAGAGCACAGCACGGGCTGACAAAAGTAAAGACAGAAATTAGATCAGAGAGGACTGGGTGTTGGGCTGATCAGTGGCGCCTGGGCAGCAAAGAGAAAAGCCCTCAAGAGCATCCAGTATTTATTGACTGCAATGTGGGAAGGAATAGGGGGCAGGTTGTGCTGTGAGGTCATCTAGTGAAGTACCGCTGACCACCTGGCATGGTGGCACCAGGCCGGGCTGTTAGGGAGTGAGCACTGCTTACCTTGCTCGGATAGAAAATCAGTACTGGGATTGGGTGCCACAGGTGCTGTGCAACCCATTGGGTAAGGGAGAAGCCATCATTCAGGCGAAAGGATTTTAATTGGGGTCACGCTGACCTCAGCTGCATGGAACTCAGCAGAGCCCCGTCTCCTCACAGACTAGGTTTCCACGGCAGCCCTCGGAGGAGGGGCTATACTCACCTGATCTGCCACCTGACATGCTCATGTGGGTCAGGTAGGGCTTCGGTCTGACTCCTGACATAAAACAAGGCAGCCAGTGTGGGGAAAGCAAGAAGCAGGTGCCACTCATAGCCCACTAGTACTGGGCAGGGTGTCTGCGACAGGCAGAGTCCACTGCTGTGTGGGTGGCAGCTGGTCTCACTTCTGCAGTCTGCGCCACTGACTGCACAGCCGATGGTACAGGTACTGTCTATTGGACGGAAACCATGTGGACAGCACTCAAATGACTTTCAGTCTGCTTGAGCCATTAGTTAGGTGACAGTAGACTTCATAAACCTGCTTTAGGGAGAGACGTGGACAGAACTGGAGACAGCCTCTGTGTGGAGTCACGCCACGAGAGAACCGGGTGTGGGGCACTAGGCCTGAGGAACATCTGTGGCTATGTTTCCTGCTGCAAACGAGGATGGCTTTGAAAATGCAAGGCACCTCTACCTGGCTGATTTGGAGGACGTGGCTGCACTAGTTCACGTCTTTAGTTAGCCATACACAGGGGGCTGTAAATGGTGTGTGGCCTCAGGGTGGGATGACACTGTCCAGGGAAGCCCTGGGCTTTCTGCTGTCTGTCTGTCCATCACTAGCAGTGAGGCAACATCGTGTGGGGAAAGGTGAATTGCCAGGGGGCAGGTTGTGCTGTGGTATGGAAGGTGGCCCTGCCAAGCTGCTCAGTTGAGGCTGTGTATGGGGACTTGCTCAGTGACATGGGTGGCCAGCATGAATGCTGGTGGGCAGGCGTGACAAAGTGAGAGTGTGGGAAGAGCCCGCACCCTGGTCTGAAAGGTGTGGCCTCCCCTCGACCAGACGCTCTGTGCCCAGCCTGGCCTCTCCACCAGCCGGGCCACCCTCCCTGGCCTGGTGCCTGAGCAGTCAGTTCTCCCACCGTGCTGGTGACCTGGTACCTGTGTGGGCCCCTGCTCTGTCATCTCTGTTCTGGTGTTTGGTGGGAACTGGGGCAGCTTCTTGATGTGCAGTCATGAGCCAGGCCAGAGCAGGGCGCTCCTGGAGACGCAGGTGGGAAGATTGGAGGAGCGGGAGGTTTTGCACCAGCCTCGCATGGTGGTGGCACTGCAGGCCCAGTGACACAGCGTGGCCAGCGCTTCCTTGGCTGTGGAGGAGGGAGCGGTGCTCCCAGGCTTAATGGTGCGACACTTACTTGCTGTTCACGGCTAGCCAGGTGCTGTGAGCCTGCAGAGCTGAACGGCCACTGACCTGCTCCTCCAGGTCCTGTGTGGGACACAGACTGTAGGGGTGGGTGCATGGGGTGCTCCAGTGCAGGAGATGGGGCTGTGGAGCCTGGGGACGGTGTCTGGCTTCCAGGGTGTTGGTGAAGGTCCCCAGGGACAGTCATGAGTACATGGAGGGGAGGCGGGAGAGTGGGAAGGCTGTGGAGCCTTCCTTGTGGCCCCAGCGCAAAGAGCAGAAGCTCCTCTCTTCTGACGTGGGCAGGGCCCAGCAGGCCGTGTGCTCCGTGTCCTGCCTGGGTCTGACACCCGTGTGTGCTGGGAGTCACAAGCCTGTGCTCTGCACCGCGGCTGCTGGTGGGCCAGTGCCCGGGGGCTGGGGAAATGCTGCTGAGGGGACAATGTGTCCTCACGTGTCACCCACTATGGGTGTCTACACAGGGTCTTAGTGAGGCTCTCAGCTCGTTTCCTCCCTGTAGTCTCATAGGTGGGGTTCTCGCTCTTCGGTAATGAGCAGGGCTTCTGCTGGGAAGGTGCCTGTGGTGCTTGGTGGTACCAGGAGCTTCCCGGGAGGAGCCTGGGCTTTGCCAGGGGAAGGACATGGCAGCTGTTTGGCCCTTGGTTCACTCAGAGGTGTAGCTGATGGAATTGCATGTTGGATTTGTCTGTCAGGAGTTCTTCAGCTGCCACAGTGGAGGCGGCTGTTAATGCAGAGAGGAAAACTGGGAGATGACCACTTTGTGACTCTGTGTCCTTGCTTCCAGACACACAGGATTAAATGTGACAAGTCCACAGGGGTCATCGAGATGGTCATGGATCGGTTTACTATTGAAAATGAAGGGACCTACACAGTGCAGATTCATGACGGAAAAGCCAAAAACCAGTCTTCTCTGGTTCTCATTGGAGATGGTAGGCTCTGCTGAACATTTTCACGGGTAGACAAAAGGTAACGCCAAGAAAACCCCTTTGCGCGGAGAGATGCAAACACATTCATGTCTCCCTCTCTTGCGTATTGAATTTAGCTTTCAAAGCTGTCCTGGAAGAGGCTGAGTTTCAGAGGAAGGAGTTTCTCAGGAAGCAAGGTAAGCAGTCGGCTGCTCGGCCGCAGGATGAAGCACAGGTTTGTGTCTGAATCTTTGTCCAACCTGAACTCTTCAGGTCTGAAGTGACTGACGCCATCCTTCTTGTGGAAAGTCCACACCTCTCTGTCCTTTGCCCTTCATGTATATTTTGATCATGTATTTTCTCACTTCTGATTTAGGAAGCCCCTGCCCTTTGTTTGGTGTTTGTATTTCCTGCTATTTGCCCTTGTTCAGGAAATGGTCCAGCAAGCGGGGCTCAGTGCCCCCTGCTGGCCGATGGTCTCTTCTGTGCCCTGGGAGAGGCGCTGCTCCTTGCTGGGCGCCAGTTGCGCCTCCCGACGCCGTCGGTGCTAGTGAGCTGGCTGCTTCAGCTGCCCTTCCTGGGTTCCTGGGCCAATCCTGCTATCATCGGGCCTCCCTTGGGGCTTTCAGAAGAGGAACCATTCCGATTCTGGGCACCTCCTGAGCCCATTTGATAGGACATATTTATATGGGAGGCATCAGGACTTGCATCCTACACCTGCTTTGTGTTTTTTTGTGTGTGTGTTGAATGGGACAATGGCGTTATTAGGATGGCATTTACTTCTGCATTTATTTTAAGTGAAAATGCTTTAAGATTTAAAAGCATGCATAAATCTATCTGGAATTTAAATGCTATACTTATAAAATATGCCTTTAGAAAATCAGTAGGTCAAGCAACCTTGTCTTTACCTCATTTTTATTTTCTCTCTCTCCTTTGCAGTGCTGGGGCCTTTACACTGAACTAGATCTCCAGTGCTTTTACAAATTTTTTATTTTGAGGCAGGGTCTTATTAAATCACTGGATTTTTTTTCAGGCTGAGCTTGAAATTGAGGTCTTCTTGCCTCAGCCTCCCAAAATGGTGGGATTGCAGGTGTGTGCCAACACTCCCAACTCTCCTAATTCTCTTACACTAAAGGTTTTACCCGTGTGCTACTGAGTGTCCATTTAGACACAGCCTGGGAAAGAAAACACAGCAGTCAGCATTGTGAGCAGTGGACAGTTCACACCAGCAAGGAGGAATGGGCAGATGCTGCCGCTAGGAAAAGCAGGTCCCAGTGGGCTCCTGGACCCCACGCTGTGATCTGGGGCCGTGGATGCTCCTGAGCTCCATAATTATGTAGCTCTTTTCTGCAGTCCAAACTGCACGATGAGAATATGACATGTAAATGTCTACATACATGTACATGCCTAGGCCATGTCTGAGTCAGAGACATGCATCTGTTTGTATGACCTCCTCTGTCCCTTTGTACCTCTCCCCGCCCCCTGCAGGTCCTCACTTTGCCGAGTATTTGCACTGGGACGTCACAGAAGAGTGCGAGGTCCGCCTCGTGTGTAAGGTGAGGGACACACAGACCCCGACTTGTCCTGCTGGGGGTGGTGGTCGGGGAGCAGCCGGTCCAGTCCCATCATGGGAGCAGCACACGCGGCTCCGTGTAGGCGTGGTGGACAGAGTGGCTTTGGTTCTGGGGTTCTCAGCATTGAGTGCTTGCACCTGCCTGCTGTCGAGGGCTGCAATGCAGTTCTCAAAGGACACTGAGGGTGGTTCAGACGCCCGCTTGCCGTCCTTCCAGCGGTGAGTGTGTGAGCTGCTGCTCACGCAGCTGTCCTGGGTGAGGGCGTAGATTCTGTTCTCATAATTCAGTAATAGATGGGCTCGAGTATTGCTGAGCTATACTTCCAACAGCATTTAAGGTGCTGAGCACTTGGTCTGTGACTGTCACCAGCTTTAATCAAGATCCATGACAACAGGTCAAGAATGTACCATTTTTGTTCCCCAAATACTCACAGTCCAGGTGGAGGAGGGGGAGTAAGTAGGGAGTCGCCCACGCTGCACCCCAGACCTGGAGCAGGCGGTGACTGAGAAGAGAGGCAAAGAAACACACTCCAGGGGGTAAATCTGGGTGTATTTTACTGGTGGAAAGTACGGGGGCCAGACCTGGAGGAGAGCCAGGGTGTGGGATCCACAGAGCAGCTTCGGGGAAAGACTGGTTGGCCCGGTGATCCTGACTCACCTGGGGGCCAATGAAAAGAACCTTTCTCGCTATTTTCCTCCTCAGTAGTAATTTTGGTAATTAAGTCACAGTTTCTCGTTTCTTTTTCTTTTCGGTGAAAACCAGGCCTAGAGCTTTGATATTTCATGTGCTCACAATTTGTTATAAGTGTGCTTAGATTTGTGTTTGGCAGTGAGGTTCATGCATCGCTGTGCCTAATAAAGTCTGGAGGTAGAAGATTGATGGAAGTTCACCTGCAAGCATAAGAGTACGTGCTCAACAGATGAGCACTGCGCTGGACTTCCAGAGGGAAGGCTCTGAGGACAGATGGGCCATTTGCTTAGCTGCAGTTAGAAGCTGCAGTTTTCTCAGAGGCTTTCCGTGCAAGGGCACTCCAGCCTTCTGGGGGCTGGACACAGTCACTGTCAGCAGCAGCGGCTCCAAGCCCAGCACAGGCAGCCGCTTCAACACGCTGGTCTGCTTCTTCCTTTCTGGTGCATGGACACTCAGGAACATATGTGGCCCCACTTCCTCTTGGGCTGCAGCATGCCCCAGCCAGGCACAGCCCTCCTTGTGCAAAGCCTCCTTATTAATACTTAAAGTACCTGTTTCCTGAATGAAGAGACTTACACGTCTTTAAACAGACATTTGCAGAAGTGCCAGGGAATGTTACTTGAGACTGGAGTAGGTCTTGTGTCTCTGTCCAGTGGTAGACCACTTCTCTGTGTGGCTTGTAGCCCAGCGGTATTATGCAGAATCATTTCAAAACGTACCCACCTGACAAAATCATGGAGGTGGGTGTATGCGGGCACAGACTCATACTTTACAGAAAATCATGTTAAAAAGAAGTGTTACTAGAAGCCTCAGTCATAAAGACTAGGAAGTCTGTCTGATACAAGTGTCCCCCAGGTTGCGTGGTTGCCTGGAGGGGGTGGCTGGGGAGCATGGGCCAGTGCCTGTGGCAGGAGGCACTCCCTGGCTGTCTTCTGGAGAGCTCACATGCAGTTTGAATGCCCATGTTTTAATGCGTGGTACAAACTGAAGGGTTTAGAGAAGAAGCAAAGGGGTTGTGTTGGGTGAAAGCCGCCCATCTCTAGCACTGATAACTAGCTGAGGGTTTGCTTTAGGGAACAGGGTCTTGGGGTCCTTGGAAAGGCTTATTTAGTGCATGGGACCAGCCAGCACTTCAGTGTCTGACGATGTGTGTGAGGGACGCTGTGCTGACTTAGGAGGTGGTGCTGGATAGGGACATGGAGATGAGCCCACACTGCATGGAAGAGGTGACTAGCAGCCATGGGAAGCCCCTCCCCCCAGGACCACATACTCCCAAGGGCGGGAGGTCCCATGCTCAGGCTGGTACCACGGGGCTGGTGTTGGCCCTCAGACACCAGGGCAAGTGTGACCTCCCTGTGCCACCACGAAGACTTCTAGACTCAGGCAAGGGTGGGGAGGATGGCAGGACCCATGCTTGGCCGGGGTCTTGTTCCTGGAATCCTGTTCACACAAGTGCACCGAGTCAAGTCTGATTGCCTGATGCTATGCCATCTCCATCACTGATGTCACTTGGTGGAGTCTGTTGGGGATGGGAAGTCAGGACCGTCTGGCCTGGAGCTACCTGGACAGAACACAGCCTCCATCGGGCACACAAGTTAGCCCCTGGCAGGGCCCCGTGAGATGGAGCTGCAGAGCTCCATGTCTATGTTGAGATCTTGCCTGAGACCAGACTGTGAGTGTGGGTGGTGGAGGCACCGTCACCTCCCATGTCTCTCCCCTGCTGTGTGAGGCCCCTGAGGTGACAGGTAGCCTGGGCCCGTCTTGCAAATGGACTGCACTATTTCTAGATGAATTGTGCCATTAGTGGCAGTTCATGAGACTGTCCAGAGTAAAAATTGATTATTTCTTATTTTTAGGTCTGGAGTTTAAAATCTGAAATGCTGTTTTTTTTCAGCCAAATGATTCATTGAAGACTTCTGCTTTGCAGGTCGCAAACACCAAGAAAGAGACGGTTTTCAAATGGCTCAAGGACGATGTTCTATATGAAACAGAGACACTGCCTGATCTGGAGAAGGGAGTCTGTGAGCTGCTCATACCCAAGGTGCTGTGTAGCGGCCGGAGAGCATCAGAAGCCACATGTGAAGGCTGCCCTGTCTTCCGCTGTGCATCTGAATTTCCTTGGTCTGAAAGGAAATGCAGCACTGGCCCTTACACCTGCAGGACCAGTCCTTGAGTGTGGAATGTGTTTTCTTTGCAGTTGTCCAAGAAGGACCACGGTGAATACAAGGCAACCTTGAAAGATGACAGAGGTCAAGATGTGTCCATCCTTGAGATAGCTGGCAAAGGTAGAGGAAGCCTTCTGGGTCTCCTTGCCCACACGCACAGTGTCTGGAGGCTCTCCCACGTGCGTCCCAGCTCTTGCATGCACTGTTTCGGTCCCCATCCAGCCCTAGAGAAAACAGCTGTGCCTGAGCTGCACTCAGAGCTGTTCTATATGCTAGAGAAGCACATAGTTCTGGCTGCAGGGATCAGGTGTAGTCATTTCAGTCCCCCATGGGCCACAAGCTCTATCCTGTCTCTACTGGTGACGGGATTTGACTCAGTGCATGGTTGGATTTACACTGGCGAAGTGTTCTGGTCCCATGTTTAAAAGGTGGGTCAGTGAGAAGCACTCTCTGCACAGTAGGCTTCATGGGTAACATAACCCTTTCCACGTCTCACTTCCCACATGTGCGTTGTGATCTCTGGTGTGGACACACCGCTCCCAGGTAAATGAAGCTCTAATGGCACGTTTCCCTCTCCCCAGTGTACGAGGACATGATCTTGGCGTTGAGTCGAGTCTGCGGTGAGTCTGTGGCTCCGTTCTGGTCGCCTGGGTGCTGATCTCTGCTGCCCGGGTGGCCCTGCTGCTCACAGGAGGAATGGGTCGGGCTGCACTGAATTCAGAGCCCGCCCTGCGGGAGGGGCAGGATGCCATGTGGGCTTGAGTCCTGCCTGTCTGCATGAACTGGCCTCAGGTCCCGCTAGTCACTGCTGCTTTGCCTGAGGCTCATCTGACGATGGCTCTGGCCACAATTGAAGTGGCACCTTTGTTCTAGACTCTAAAACTCTAGCTTTGTCCTGTTTGGCTTTGTAAATACACCGTCTCTCTATTTGCCCTTCCTTGGAAACAGGTGAGGAGCGAGTGGTCATTGCTTGGTGATAGCAGCTTATGCTCGCATAGGCCTCTCCCACAACTCTCCCCTCCAGCAGTGCCTCATTCACATTATCTGACGAAGTAACTAAGACACAAGGCTGGGGGTCAAGCTGAACCAGGTGCCTCACCTATAGCAGTCAAACTCAGCTGTGCCCGCCCTGCCCCTCAGGGCTTTCCTTGTGCCAGTCCCTTTTCTGCCCACTTCACACTGCTTTCTTGAAAAGTCTAGTGCTCTCTGCTTTTGCCGAGTCCAACAGAAAGACTTATGTCTAACTCAGCCTTGCTCTAGGTGGCTCTCATGGGCTAACTCCTGCCTCACAGGTGCAGGCGTGAGGGGAGGGAGACAGCGGAGGCAGCTGCGCCCTCACGTGGAAGGAGTGGCGGCTGCGCGCAGTTCCTGACGTGAGATGTGCTTTCCTGTCTCAGCCTTTCTCCAGGACTGCGGCTCCTTTTGCCCTCCCTCCTTCCCAGCCCAGGCTGTCCTGAAGGACCAGCCCTGAGCCAGCCTCCCCTGCCCTAGTTCCTACGCCTCTGAGACCCGAAGTTCTTAACTGGGATTTGTGATGGTGCATTATTACTTACACCATTGTGCCTCCTTCTCTTAAGCCAAGCCGTTAAAGGACAGGCGCTGATTCTTTCTAAAAGTTCTGTGTTTCTGACGATGCTCAGCCGAGGGCTCCATCCTGAGGCAGTGGGTTGGGAGTTGGCGGTAGCCCGGTGGCCAGACTCGCCCAACACAAGTGGGTGAGATGGTGCCAGGGGACGCTCTCCTCGCACACGTACTGTCCTTCTCTGAGTCTTCTCTTCATTCGCTGCAGGAATCTCTGCCTCGCCCCTGAAGATCCTCTGCACCCCAGAAGGGATCCGGCTCCAGTGTTTCATGAAGTACTTCACCGAAGAGATGAAAGTCAACTGGTTTCACAAGTGAGTGTGACACTGCTGCCCCCAGGAGCTGCAGGCTGAGCAGTTGCAGCAGCTGCTGACTAGGCAGAGGGATGATGTGGCCACATGGAGATGTTTGTGGGTCCCAGCCCAGGGCTGGGGTCTAGCCCTGATCTGTGCTGTGCTGCTACGTGAGAAGCAAAAGCTGAGCGGCTCTCGAGTTGGGAGTCTGGCCTGACCAGGCCGTGTGGCAGAGATGCCCCCCTCCCCCACCCCCGTCCCTCTGTCCCTGTCTAATCTGGCCCCAGGCAGCGTCGTGAGGCTGGGTTTCCAGTGGTATCAACAGTGAGCACCCCAGGGTCCTGGCCCTCCCCAGGAAGGACCCTGTGGTCACGCCTTGTCTTTGCTGTTGGATTGACCATGTTTTGGAGGGAAGCACTCCCGGTTTGAGTATTCTCGCAGGACGTGTTCTCTCTGCCTGATTTCTTGTGTCCTCTGACATGCTGCATGTATCATGACCTATGCTTAGAAGCGTTGGGGCCCACTGCACTGATGTGTGTCTTGTGTAAGCTTATGACATGTGTCCTGTGTCCTGCTGTCCACGTGGCTGTGCCAGGGAGAGGCTGCCCCACCTCAGCTCTGCTGGGTCTGGAGTGGGAGGTCACTCATGCACATCTGTGTGCCCTGGGACTCCGGCATTCACACTCCACTCGAGAGGTGTGGAAGCTGGGGCTGTGAACAAGAGACAAGTCGCATTCAAAGCACTCACAAAAGAGCAAGAGCTGGACGCCAGTGACCCACTCAGCCCTGCTCTTGCTGGCGGGCTGACATCAGACAGATAGACAGACAGACAGATGACAGGTCTGGCTGGGCGTGGGGCTGGGTCAGATGAAAACACGTTGGGTACAGAGGGAGGGAGAGACATCACTGCAGGTTTGCGGAGTCATGAATGTGGTATTTCTGTGTTTTTTCTTTCCAAATGAGCATTTCCTTACCACTTTTATAGCCCAAATGTAATCCTTTGGCCTCTAGTTTTTTCCCTGAGCTGCTAGTTGCATGTGAGTGTGAAACACCACTAACCTTGTATTGAACAGTTCTGGATGGTGTGATTGTATTAACCGTCATGCACGGCGCTGGCCATCTTCCTGCCATGACCACAAACAAGTCCTCCGGGCTGGGTGTGGCAGCCTCCGGATGGTGTGGACAGGCGGGCGCCACGGTGTTCAATGCCCAGGGTCTTTGATCGCAGCACACAGAGAGCGCTGTCTGAAATGCAGACATCAGCACGGGCGCTATTCTCCGGTGCAAACTGCTGAGTGATGTAGATCAGATGTGTGGGAAATGCCACTGTACTGGACAGGCTGAAAAGGGACTCTGCAGGAGCCAGGGGCAGGCAGAGGGAGCTCAGCAGAAACATGCTTCAGAAAACACACCCTGCTCTCTTGCTGGAAGGTGAGATTAATCCATCATGCAGACATGGCTGGACCTGGACTCCTGAAGTGTCGACCACTCTGGGCTCTGAAGGACCTGCTCAGGCAGCAGTTTCATATGACTTTACAGCAGAAAAATACACCATGCTTTAACCTCAGAAGGTGTGCTGCTTTTGCACAGGTGCACCTGGGTGTCCTACCCTGAAATCTCGGTGGCCCTCAGGCTTCCAGGAGATGAGCTGCTGCCTGAAGGCCCGCGGCCTCCTCAGGGAAGCTGCTGGTGTTAGGAAGTGATGCTGCCTGGCGCCTTCCCACAGCACCCCTGCTCTTCTGTCTCACTGAGCAGTGTCTGATGATATGTTTGGCTACCACACAAGTCCGGGTTCTACCCTCAGGCCCAGCGCCCCACTGGGAGTCTCACCACAAGCTGGCCTTCAGCATGATGGTGACTTTCCATTTGGCCCAGCAGGGGGCGCCCTGCTGCACTGCTGGCTTGTGCAACTGCTTACACAGTATAGACTCTTGGACATTTATCTGACATTATGAAAGGGAGACCAGGGCCAGAACCCGTTCCAGAGGGGGTGACCCTGGGTGGAAGCAGGGGCTTGGGCAGCATGCTAGCCTCTGCTCAAGCCATATTCTGTTCCAGGGCCCCTTCTGGTATGTATGGGAGAGACCTGGTCCAGGGGTAAGGCAGCAAAGGCTGGCTATGGGCTGCCCGGAGCTCAGGCAGCAGTGTCCTGACCTAGACCTGTGGGCAGTGCTGTGCACCACAGGGGCTCCAGGGAGCACCAGCCCTTTCAGCCGAACTGGAAGTGCGTCCTGCTGAATCACAGCCCCTGCTCCAGGCCCCCTACTGCACTTGGACACAAGACCAGGAACTAGTCCTCAGGAATCAGCCACGGGGCTGCTTTTATGTTGGCTACGAAAGATGATAGACGGGGCCTAGTTCTATCCAGAGAGGAGCAGAGGCTGTGTGGGCTGAGGTGGGCCCAGAGCTTCAGGGTTCCCGGGTCCCTGGGCCGAGCTGGGAGAAGGAAGGCTGGTGCATGTGGGTTGTGGCTGACCCCATGTGGTCCAGGGTGACCCCGCTCCACTGTGTAGTGCCTGCCTTTTATCATCCTGCCATGTGGACATGAATCCTTGTGGCCACGCCATGTGCTGTCCTAGAGGGACTTGTGGTGCCTCGGTGCTGTGCAGTGAGGGCGAGCGCTGTGCGGCACAGAGCTAGGCCTATACCCCGAGCCAGGCGCACCATGCAGATTCCATGAGCTGTGCCATGAGTGCCTGCTCCTCGGTGTGGCTGCTCCCGTCTCTCGTAGCCAACATAAAAGCAGCCCTGTGGCTGGTTCCTGAGGACTAGTTCCTGGACTTGTGTCCAAGTGCAGCAGGTGGCCGGGAGCAGGGGCCGTGATTCAGCAGGACGCACTTCCAGTTTGGCTGAAAGGGCTGGTGCTCCTCGGAGCTCCTGTGGTGCACAGCACTGCCCACAGGTCTAGGTCTGGGCAGAGGACTGCGTGGGCATATTGTGAGTTCCAGGCCAGCTTTGTCGACTTAGTGAGACCTCGTCTGAAAAACTAAACAAATAAATAAACAGGGCTGAGGATGCAGCTCAGTGGAAGAGCCTTTCCTAGCATGTGCAAGGCCCTGGGTTGAATTGTAGTCCGTAGGAAGGAGACGAGCTGGCTGAGTGGCTGTCCTCGCAGAGCCCAGCCTCTCCACAGTGCCTTCCACCTCTGAACTTGACTCCTCTGGTAGCCTTGTTTGCATGGACTCATGCAGTGTTCATCCTGTGTCTAGAACATCCCCTTGGGCATGATGTCCTGGGGGTCAGAGGCCTTCCTGCTGGCCCAGACCCGCCTGTGCACTGGTCCGTGGGTCTGGCTGCCGGGCTGGCTGGCGTATGACAGGCACCCTGTGCATGGACACGAGTTCTATTTCAGCCTCGGCTTCACCGCTGTCGAGCATCTTCCCAGAAGTGTAATTTCTGGATTGCATCATTGTTCCATTTGTAAGTCTTAATAGAAACCAAATTTTCACCAAATACCTTATGGAGTATTTTGAAGTCTATTATGTTGTGGCGAATGTAACTTGGATAATGTTATATCTTTAAAAGTCACACTTAGTTTTAGGAAGTTTGGGTCTGAGTTTCTGATGTGTGTAGTGGATCTGCAGTAGCCAACCCTCCCCCACAACATGAGCAGTAGGGCAGCTGTGGGCTGAAGGTGTCTGTTTCTCTTTACAGAGAAGCGAAGATCTCCTCCAGCGAGCACATGCGGGTCGGAGGCAGCGAGGAGATGGCCTGGCTGCAGATCTGTGAGCCCACGGAGAAGGACAAAGGGAAGTACACTTTCGAGATTTTCGATGGCAAAGACAACCACCAGCGCTCGCTCGACCTGTCTGGACAAGGTAAGGAAGTGGCGTCTGATTCACTACTCTCGTGTTTGGGACCCAGTTAGAAGCATCAAACACCTCTCTGACTCTATGATGTTTGTTCAGAGGAAACGGTTTCTGGGGAATCAGTTTGTTCACTGGTTAGTTGTCAGTTTCCCTGGTGGACATTTGCGGGGGATGGGTGAAAGCTCTGTGCGTGAAAACCATTAATAATGCAAGAAATATTTCCTCACAGCTTTTGATGAAGCATTCGCAGAATTCCAGCAACTCAAGTAAGTGCTGTGGGTCCAGGTGTTAGCATATGGGACGGGGTTTGGGGCTATTGTGGAGAGACACTTGGATACACCCAGTGGCCCCAAGTGTGTCTTGGCCAGCAGGACAGGCAGTGAGTCCATGTGCAGGAGACTGGCCTTCTCAGCTAAGGGAAGGGGCACTCACAGACAGCTCTTTGTGTGGCGCCACGCCGAGGATACTCTAAGAGACTAAAACGGTGCATTTCTGGACCATTATCACGCCCACATCTCACACACGGCGAATTTTAGAATGGTTTGATATTTCTTACTGGCTGTCAAGCTTGGAGTGTCTGCAGCTGAGCATAGGCCTTGGGGCTTCCAGTTACTTAGCCCCTTTGTGGAGTGGAACATGGGTCAGACCAGTCACACTTGGAAAAGCCAAAATCCAAAAAACTCGTGTCTCCAGTGCTACCAGTGAGTTTGGCGAAAAATTTAAACCTCCACATGTTGTCTACCTGCCAGCTTCTGGCATTTCCCAGCTCCAGAGGGTGGTGGGCAGATCAGGAGTGGCACAGCTGCTGCTCCCTGGTATAGCCGCCCCCTTGTCCTGGGTCAACTGTGATAAGGCTGCGGATAGCTGCAGGGCCCAAGCAGACCTGTCACTGCTGCCTGAGCAGCTCACTTGACAGCTGTTTAGGTGGCACCAACCCTGCACTGGGCATCACAGTGACTCCAGAGTAGGTGCTGTGCGGATGCCATGAGTGTACACGGGTTTGGGCATCCTGGGGTCCTGGACCCCACCCCCAGGTGCCCACATGGAGCCCTCTCAGCTCTTTCTTCTCTCTCTCCTTCCTGTCTTCTAGGGCTGCCGCATTTGCAGAGAAGAGTAAGTGTGTGGGGCAGCGCGTGCTGATTGTCCTGGGCAAAGGGCCCTGTCCCGAGAGGTTTGGGTGTGGGACAGTGACCAGCCCGCCTGCCCTGCAGTCCTGGCCCAAGCTTCCTCCTTCCTTCCTGACCCTCCCTCCAGGGCTCTGCCACCAGCGCCTGCACTGCTGCCCTGGGCCCACACCCTGGCACCCTGCCCTCCCCTGGAGAGCCGCTGTTCTCCTCCTCTGTGCACATCTCTTCTCAGTGTCCCCTCTCTGCTTCATCTGGGGCCGCCCGGTGCCAGGGGCAGCCTTTCCTGTGGGCACGGCCCTGTGGTGCTGCTCACCCCTCTGTTTCCCGTTGCAGATCGTGGCAAGGTGATTGGGGGCTTACCTGATGTGGTGACCATAATGGAAGGCAAGGTGAGAAGCTCAGACATTGGAGGCGGGGCTGGGATGGGTGGTGCTCGGGTACCCGCAGCCTCTCACGAGCTGGGCAGGGAGGCTGAGCACTGGTTGGGTGCTGCTTAGCCTGCGGGCACTCAGGGACCCCATCCATGTCCTGCGTGCTCCGGGCCACCTTGGTGACCCTGTAGGGCACGGATGGAGTTGCCGAGTGCCGGGCTGCCCAGCTGCCTGTAGTGCCATCTCACCTGCTTGAGGTCCTGGGTGTCCTGAATCCTTAGCCAGTGCTGTGTTCTGGGGGCTGGTGTCTCAGCCTCCTGAGACCTCGGGGGCCATGTCACCTGGCTCTGGGTCCTCCCCCTGCCTCTGTGGGCCCAGGCTAGGGGCTTGGAGAGTGAGCAGCTGCAGCCCTTACAGAACGGAGGGCGAGACTGCTGCTCTGCTCTCTGAAGTCTGTTTGTTGCCTGGCTGTGACCACGGCTCCTCTGGTGCTCCAGCAATAGACTATGTCCCAGATGTGGGGAGGCTGGGTTGTCAGGCCAGCCCACAAATCCCACAGGCTTCCCTCCATGAGGCCTGACATGGGCAGTCCTGGGTCGCAAATGAAATGCAGTGGCAGCCGCCAGCCATCTTAGCCGTGTGCAGCGGGCTATGTCCAGTGGCCCAGAGTCAGGCAAAATGATCACTTGGTTCACTGAGCTGGAAACTTAAGTGTGAGGGAGATTCAGAAACAGGCCGCACATACCCACCTGCACCCTCGACCCAGCAGGCCTGGTGAAAGTGGGGTGCAGAGCTCTGATCTTGGAGCATTTCTCTGGAGCTCCGCGGCATGCTAAGCGGGGTGCAGAGCTCTGATCTTGGAGCATTTCTCTGGAGCTCCGCGGCATGCTAAGCAGGGTGCAGAGCTCTGATCTTGGAGCATTTCTCTGGAGCTCCGCGGCATGCTGCCTAGTGCCCACTCTGTGCCTGTGGCTAGAGGGGTTTGCTGGTGCCTCTCGGTGTGACGTGCTCCTCTCTCTCCTCTCCCGTCTCCGTCTGAAGACCTTGAATCTGACCTGCACGGTGTTTGGGAATCCAGACCCGGAGGTGACCTGGTTCAAGAATGACAAGGACATTGAGCTCAGCGAGCACTTCTCCGTGAAGGTAGAGCAGGCCAAGTACGTGAGCCTGACCATCACGGGAGTGACCTCGGAGGACTCGGGCAAGTACAGCATCCACGTCCGGAACAAGTACGGCGGGGAGAAGATTGATGTCACCGTTAGTGTGTACAAGCATGGGGAGAAGATACCGGATATCGCACCGCCCCAGCAGGCCAAGCCCAAGCTCATCCCAGCCTCCACCTCTGCGGAGGCCGAGTAGGGAAGGCGGAGCCAGAGAGGGAGCAGCCTGGCCTGGGTTCCTGGGCACCACGTGTGGGTAGACAGCAGCTGCACTCACTTCTGAGCTTGGCACCTCACCCCCTAGAGGAATGGCTGGCTCCCACGGGAGAAGCAGCTTGCGTGGATGTGGGGAGGGGGAGACTATTCTGGCCAGAAGTGATGCTGGCCATGCCCGGCTGTCCCGTGGTCTGGCCTCCGAAGTCCTGGGCGCCTGTCAAGGCTGGCTACCTAGCCGCACTGTTTTCTCTTGCTTCCAGCAAATAAAGCTTTAGAAGAGTCCTCAGTGTGGTCTCTGCGCACTGCCCCTCTCCCGGCTTGTCCAGTGAGGCACCTTCACAGCCCCAGATCCGGCCTGGGTGCCACATGCCTGGAGAGTGCCCGCCTGTGGACTGGGGGACAGGGTGCCAATGGGAGAGGTACCAGGATGGCACAGAGCCCGAGGAGACACATCTCGGTATGGCTGAGCAGTGTCCCTTGGGCCTGGTGCCACCAGGCTCGGGGCCTTGAGACAGGAAAATGAAGCCATAGTGGCTTTGCTCTGTGCTCGTGTGTGAGTTACCGAGGACAAGGCTTCTGCACACAGGAGGTGCTCACGTGGAAAGAGCCCTGCGGCAGCCACCGAGGGAGGACACAGTGCTGCCGCCTCCAGCCTTCTGTGGCTGTGAAGGACCTCAGGACCAGATGCCTTCGCTTTGAGTGTTTTCTTTCTGTTGGAAAGGGGAGTTCCTCTGTGTAAAGAGCCTGCCTCGTGTTTTACGTTAGTTAGTTCCTCGACAGCAGACAGTGCTTCCACAGTTCATAACATTTCGTGTGTGCCTCGCAGACTGGGCCAGATTTTGCTGTTTTGTTGAGGGGCTGAGCTGGCCCTGCTGAGGCAGCTGAGCGGGCGCCTGCCCATCGCAGCGGGCACCACGAGCGCCCCGCGCATGCCCTTGCTGCTGTCCTGAGCCCTGCTCAGCCTGCTTTTCTATGGGAAGACAGTCCCAGGAGTTCCTGTGACCAGGTGGGTGCAGGCAGACATTTCTGTGTTGGCCTTTATCAGGCCCGACAGAGCTCACCTATTTGCCACTTTATATGGTCACTTTTGTTTGGCAATTGTGGTTTGCAGGAAAATATTAAATTGACTGAATTTATTAATCACATATTTTCTTTTTTTTTTTTTTTTGAGACAGGGTCTTGCTTTGTGGTTCAGGCTGGCTCTGAGCTCAGCCTCTAACTCACACCACAGCAATCCTCCTGCCTCTGCCTCCCGAGTGCTGTGATGACAGGCGTGAGCCACCACGCCCGGCACTGTGGTATGTGGTACTGGTTGCTGCTGGGGTGAGTCTCCACACCAGTATTATATGTGGTCAACCGGGGATCGAACCCAGGTCCTTGCACTTGGAAGACAGGTGCCGGAACCACTCTGCTAAATCCCTGGCCCTATTAATCACATATTTTAAAAAATTGACTTTTGGGTTCATGGCAAAGTAAGAAACATGCACAGAAACCTGCACACGCTGGCGCAGCTCACAGTCCGCCCCACACCGCAGTCCCCACGTGGCGGGGTCGTTGCAGTTGACGGCTCCACAAGGATGCATCACAGTTCCCCAGCGTCTGCAGTGTGCCCCAGGGCCCCACCTGGCACTGCCTGTCCTGTGGGTGTGTCCACTTCCCATTACTGCAGAGGCCTAAGAAGTGACGTGTCCAGTCAGGGCGGCTCCAGTCCTGGTCCGTGCTGTGCCCCACTGTGTTCTTGCCCCCGTCCGCCCCTCGCAGGAGCGAGCTATGGGCTCCACACAGGATGTGGTGCCGCCTTCCTCTCTGCTGCATCCGTTTGCTTGTGGATGGACGGGTTCTGGCTCACACCGGCTGTGACTGGCCCTCAGATTTGTTTTGCTGCCTCTCTGAGCACCTCTGGCCTGCCCTGCAGCTCTTGGACACTGTGGACTTTTCCTTCCACCCAGAGCCAACCACTTCCTGTCCACGTGGTCAGCCTGTGGGCAGTGCTGTCCTCTGCCCTGCTGTGCCCGTGCATGGGCACCTCCGGATATGGGGTCGCCACTCACAGCACTCCCAGTAGTGGGCAGGGAGGCCGCCAGGCCACCCAGCAGCAGGCTCGGAAGTCCTGGCTTTGCCCTTGGAGAGGTGTGGTCTGGCCTGTTGGTGTTTGGGACCTGTCCGCGGGCAGCTGAGAGCAGGGAGCGAGGCCACGCCCCTGTAGCTGTGTGTCCCAGCGCCTCACTGCAGGGTTGGGGACACTGCGCCCCGCGGTGGGGTGTTGTGCTGTACATGACCCCGCCAGACGGTGTCCTCCTTGCTCAGAGCAGCCTGGGACACAGAAAGGCCCACGAACCCCGATATCGCCCACAGCTCTCCCCACCCAGACTGGTGCCCAGCGATCTTTGTCACCCAGCTGGCCTGCCCATGGTGGCCCCAGCAGGGCACTGACCAGCCTTCCAGGCATCAGCACACTCCATGTGCCAGTTGTGCTCCGCAGCCACGTGCACTATGCCCACAGAGCGGGGCGTGTGCGGCCCATTTCACTCCCGTGTGTGCTCGGGGTCTGTCCACGTGGTCAGGAACGCGGGGACATCTACATCCTGTGTGTTGTCCCACCGGGGCCCGGGGCTGCTGGCTGGGGTTGGCAGCCGTTGGGAGCCGCTGCGGTGAGCGGCTCAGTGTGGGGTGCGGCGTCAAATATCAGCTCAGCTCCAGAAAAACGGCTCATTCAATAGCACTGCAGCGTCATCTTCCAAAGCGGAGGTTGAGGAGCGCTGTGGGCAAAGCCTGCTGCACCAGGACGTCCGTGGGGACGTGGAACACCCGCGTTTCCCAAAAGAACTTCTGCCCGCTGTACTCCGTTCGTGAGAAACACTCCTTAGGCCGTTCAGTCAGGGCCCCCCACCCTCGGGCCTCGCGGGGCAAAACTGCGGTTAGAGATGAGTTTTGGGAACCAGGCTTCTGTGAGCAGAGTTAGTGTCTGTTCAGGGTTCAGTGCTCAGAAGACAAGTGAGCAGACCCGTGCCCTTCCTGGAGACCTCTGCCTTCCTAGAATTCCCCCGAGGTCCCCACGTCCTCAGCCACCTCCTTTCCTGGGGCCACAGCTGTTTCCAGATTTGTTCAGAAGGGGGCGCTCTGGGCATTTCCACAATGGCGGCGGCTGGGATTTCAGGTTGCTCCCTCTCCCCCCTTGTGGTGACCCTTGTGTTCTTAACAGTAGGCCTAAATTTGTTCTGAGTGTTTTTTTTTCCTGAGAAATATTTTAACCCAAGAGTGCAGTGGGAGTCTATGTGTAAATGCTAATGACAGAAAGTTAAAAACCATAGATTCAGAAATTAAAATTCATAAAAACACACATGATAATGATGGCACTAAACAAATGAGCAGATGCATATTTATGACAAAAAGTACCAAGAGTGTCTCATTAGCGGGTGGGTATTTGTTATAAAAAACGTTTTTAGAAAAACAAAAATTGATTCCAACTTCTTTCCAGCCAACTAAGGGCAGGTTACTGTGCTTGTCCCTGGAAGTGATCGGCAGCAGGACTCTGTCTACCGGGGCCCTCGGGTTCTGGGAGGGAGCTGGGGAGATGCGGTGCTGGCAGGCCACGCTGGCCTGTTGCTGTGTTTGGTGCTGTGTCTGGGGTGTCCCCCCCTGCCAGAGGCTGTGTGGGAACGTGCTCCCCACCTTCTTGGAGTGCGACTGGATGCGGCCTTCATCGGCTGACCTTCCTGTCAGCCTGGTGGGGGAAGGTGAGCACCGAGCAAGCAGCGAGGTGGCCGCGGGGGGGCGCCGGTGCTGGCCACTGTGCCGTCCTGTGGGAGCTGTAGCCGCCATCCCTTGAGACTGTCTGTAGGTTTCTATAGATAAATTAGATGGCGTCACAGCTCTTTGATCCAGACTGAACAGAAATCTCTCCCTGACTGCAGCCCCCGGCCACCTTCAAGGAAACCCGAGGTCGCTCTGTGCCCCGTGCGGCCAGGCCCCTACTGAGGGCCAGCTGTGGATCTCCAGCCCTTTGAGAAGCAGGATCCTCCTCCCACCTGCTCCCTGGGGCTCGTCTGCTATCCTGGTGTGGGCAGTGCCACCCTGGCCTGCCACCTTGGCCCTCAGGGGCAGCTGTGGGATGGTGTTGGCCCTGGTGGGTCCACAGAGCGGAAGGCAGGAGGACGGCCACCTCTGGCCAGACCGCTCCCCTCCTTTGCCTGCACCTGGGGCGGGTCGCTGGGTCTCGGGCAGCTCTAAGTTCGGCTTCCTGGCGTGCCTCCTGTGCTGACTGTCTTAGGGGTGGTTCATTATCACATGCAATCACACACATGGTTTTTATGTGATTTTCCCCACCCATGGGCTATCTTTCTACTCCACCATTTCATTTTCTGTATGAAAACTTTCATTTTACTCAGTACCATATGTTGGTTTTTGCTTTTGTTGCCTGCATTTTGGAATTTTTAAAATTTTTTAGAGACAGGGTCTTGCTTTGTAGTTCAGGCTGGCCCTGAGCTCAGCCTCCAACTCACATCACAGCAATCCTCCTGCCTCTGCCTCCCGAGTGCTGGGATTACAGGCATGAGCCACCACTCCCGGCACTGTGGTATGTGGTACTGATTGCTGCTGGGCGTGAGTCTCCACACCCACTATTGTATGTGGTTACTGGGGATTGAACCCAGGTCCTTGCACTTGCAAGACAGGCACCGGAACCACTGAGCTAAATCCCTAGCCTCCTGCATTTTGGATTTTATCTAAGAGATCTTTCCAATATCATGGAGCTCTTCCCAGCATTTTCTCCGAGGAGTTCTGATGGCTTCCTGTTAAATCCTTGATCCACCGTGTGTCAGCTCTTCTGGACTGGGAAATGAGCCCAGGGGTTTTGCAGTGACTGACATGACCAGCTCTTTGCGATCTTCTTCTTCTTTTATAAATCTTGATACCTGGTATTACTAAGGTGCTAAGTTGTTCAGACTGGAAGTTGCGGTCCTCCTACCTGAGCCTTTCAAAGGGGTGGGTCTCAGGTGAGCGCAGCCGTGCTGACTTCAAGAGCGGCTGAGGGATAGTTCCTTTCTGCCCATGAACTCACTCTCTTCAGTTTATTCTGTAAATAAGGCTATTGAAAAGGTGGGACTGCATCTCATTTCGCCAGCGTTGCTTCTCCCAGCAGTAGAAACATGAATTTAGGGTGCAGTAGTAGTAATAATTAGAATGTTCCAGGTGTTCAGATTCGTCTTCATGGGCTCCCTGCGGTCATAGCACGAAGGCCCACTAGATGGCGCTCAGGTTGCAGACACCCAGTTCCCTGGTCTCCAGGACGCACTGGGAGCCCCGCCCCGAGCTCTGCCAGCCTTGATTCTGCCCTGGGCAAGGACAGGCCTGCAGAAGGGCAGACCCTTTGCAAAGCACAGTGCAGCTTCTCAGCCTTCAGGGGGCACCCACAGCAGGTAAGGACAAGGCGTGCTTCTCAGGAGTGAGCAGGCTCCCACTTTATCTCTGGCGATGTCTGGTCCTGAGGTCTCGGTGTGAACCTTAGACAGCTCGTGTTTCCACGTGGCACACGGGAGCTGGCAGGCCCCTGGGCTGTCAGGTCTGAGGCTACTGCACCAAGGGCTTGTGACCCGAGCCTGTCACTGCATAGGTGTGCCCGGGCCTGGGCCCAGCAGCTGCCTCCACCAAGGTCCTGGTCCGTCCTTCTGCGTTTCCTAGGTTGTTCTACTCTTGACATTTTAAAGGACTGTTTTGGTCTGTACGCTGGGGAGCGCCCGCTGCCTACAGCACCAGAAACTCCTCTCAGTCTTCGAAATGACTGAGCACAATTAGTTTCTGTTGCTTTTATTATTTTATTTTAATCGACTCTGTGGTATAGTTAAAAAATGAATGGGATAAAAGATTACATATGATGGTCTCATTTTTCACTAGTTTAAACATGGATTAAAATCCTATTTAGACTCATTTTTTTCTGTGGTATCATGGCCATATGTTTTAAACCAAGGGGACAATATGAAAGGGGAATATTAAAAGATGTGTGAAAAATGTAGGCTAATCATTAAAACAGAGAGCCCCGGGCACCGCCAGGCGGGTGTGAGCGCCGTGGGCGGTGTCCTCTTGCTCTTCGTCCCAGCCCAGTGCTCCGCCCGCTGCCGGGGCCTCAGTTTGTCTGCTCGGGAACATGCTCACCCAGGCTTGCTCTTATGGGCAGCGCTTCTCACACGTGCTGACCCACGTGGGTGAGAGGGCCCCGGACACAGTCTGGCTCCGGCAGAACTCGGCAGGAAGCCTCTGTGCCTCAGTTGCCTTTTCTGTCCTTAGGTCGAGCTGTCCATGCGCACACAGGAATGTCCCTGGCGCCCCCGACCTTGGAGCACACGTGAGCCCACTTCCGCGTTCCTTTACTGGCCCCACGGGCCGAGCATGGTGACCCCTGAGCCTGGTGCCCCAGCTCAAGGGCCTGGGGTGCAGGGCAGCTCAGCAGACGCCGGGCCGGGCTGGTCTGCAGCAGCCGGTGCACCGCAGCCGGAACCATGCTCCAGCCTGTGCCAGCGCACTCAGACCCTGCCTAGTGCAGCTGCGCTCCCTGGGGTTGTCTGGCAGTGACCACGAGTGTGAGCACAGCTCAGAAATGTCCACGCCTGGCACGTTTGTGTCCCGGTCCACATGAAGTGCACAAGCAGCTCACAGGCCTGTCATCTGGAAGCACCTCAGCTCCCCGAGGACAGGGCGCCAGGGTCCCTCGCTGCCGCCCTTGGTATGGGAACTCACCATGCTCAGGGCAGCACCCGTGGTGTGGCTGACAGCACAGGCAACTGAGGCAGGCCGCGAGCCTCCGCTGGCACTGCCAATCCACTCTGCCCATGGCTGGAGAGGTTTGCGGAGGGATCTAGGCACATATCTTGTCATTCACCCTGGACGTGCTGCCAGCAATGCGGTTGTATGAATTGTAATTTTCCAACAGACTCAGCTGGCGTTTTTCTGAGCATTACTCAGCGAAGAACAGATGTGCTGCTTTGTACATTTAGAGTATGATCCTGGTGATTGTCCCTGCTGTGCTGGTGCTCTCTCTCCTCCCTCCCCCTCTCTCTCCTTGCTTCACTGTGCACTGATCTCCTTCAGTTTATAGTTAAAAATTCGAAACAGCATACTTGAGACAGTTTCAAACGAGGACACACACACGTGCGCACACACACGCACGCACACAGGACAGCGGTCCTCTCACTTCCTCACTGCGTCCCAGGGCACGGGGTCACATGCAGGGATCCAGCATCTTCTGTGTCCTGAGACAGGCACTGCTTGGTCATATACGTGCAAACATTGCTGGAGTATTTCCGAATGTTTTATCAGGGACGTTTGCCTTCATATTCAGTATCGGAGTTGAACCCAGGGCCTTAATGCTTAGCTACTTCCCCACTGAGATGTCCAGTCTGGACTAGAACTTGTAGTCCTCCTGTCTCAGCCTCCCAGAATATGTGTACCGCTATCCCCAGCTAAAATTTTAAAACTAGAAGACAATACTATGGATAGTCATTTGTAATAAGCTTTACAGACCTATAAAAAATAAACCTCGTAACATAAAAATTATCATTCAAATTGTCTCAAATTAAATACAAAGACTTGATCTCCCTACAAGAACTTTGTGCAAGCAAATCACGAAGTGCACGGGCTCTGGCTGCATTGGAAGAGAGCCCTGCACAGCGTCCGGGAAAACGTGGTCCCCAGCCAAGGGCACCGCTGGATCTTCGTGGAAGGAGTAGGATGGGACCGGGGGCTGCACCCCCTGGTCTCCGCTCCCCCCGGCCCCCCGTACGATGAAAGGTTGAAGAAAAACTTAAGACAGGGTTAAAGAGAAAAGTGTGAACTGGCAAAAGGAACCAGTCTCTTCCATCCGCTGATTTTTATTGCTCACCAATTAGGATAAAGGTTTAATACATGTGCTGTGTGAAGTTACCATGGAAACTAATGCAGCGGGGCTTTAAAGAGAAGAGTCAAAGCGTTTTCAAATTAGAAGCAAGAGAGACAGGCCAGGTGGTGTCATTAGAGCACCGTCCGTCAAGCTGGGCGCTAATTGTGGGGATGGAGTTTGGGCATCGTCCGCTACACCTCGGCTCGGGTGTGATCTCACCAT
Source organism: Petromus typicus (assembly GCA_004026965.1). Taxonomy (NCBI): domain Eukaryota; kingdom Metazoa; phylum Chordata; class Mammalia; order Rodentia; family Petromuridae; genus Petromus; species Petromus typicus. The sequence goes on from PVIR01006762.1 coordinate 60,385, forward strand.
AGCGCCATGTGTGCAGGCCATGACCGTGGCCTCGGCTGGGGCGCTTAGCGGGGTCACATCACGTGCTGTCGTGATGCTCAGGAGGTCCTCCTGTGAGACACGCAGCCTTGGCCAGACTCACTTCACTGAGCTCCACAGCTGGCACTCCAGTAGCATGCTGGGGACACAGTTGGTGTTAGGGGCTCTGTCGGCCTCACTCAGCCCCTGGCATGGGTGCCCAGCTGCCCTCTTTCATGCACTAAACTGGGCATTTGAGAAGAGGATGAAGCACTTTGGCTTTGGAGCAGCCGCAGTCCTGGCACGGGGGTCAGTGTGCCGGCTCTGGCAGTGCCCCAGGTGGGGTGATGGGTGTGGCTGCCAGCCCATCTCCTGGTGATATTTGTGTCGTGTGTCTTATAACTGGCATCTGCTGACCCAGGATGGTGGATGCTGCCCAGCCCGGCCGGGCCACAAGCACCTCCGCGCCCATCAGAACTGCTCCCGTCCCTAGTGGCTCCCGCCCAGCGGCGCCTTCGTCCTCTACGGAACGGGTGCTGTGCAGCTGTGTGTAGCCGCTAAGAGGATAACATTTAACATTTTATTAGTGGAATTTGTGTCAAAGTGTGAGCAAGTGTGAGAAGTAAGCATGTGCGCCCTTACTAGATTCAGTGGTTCATTTGTGTGAATGAAACTTTTACCTTCGATTTCTTTAGCTTTTATTGATTTAAAGAAAGTATAACACCAATGAAACATAAATATGTCTATCTCAACATCGCTTTAATATTTTGCTAAATAAATCTCTGGAACTTTATTCACTGTGCACCACCTGTGCTGAGCAGACAGACACATGGTGGAAGGACAAAGGGGCATGTGGGCACCCTCCTCGGGTTCTACGGGGTAGCACAGGGGGCTCGAGGTCTCTGTCTTCTCTGCAGGGGTTAGAGCCATGCTTGTGCAGCTTGGCCCGTGTTTCTGTCTTCTAGACACAAAGTCTCTGTACACATGGGGTTGAGCCAGAGGCCTGTACAATGAGCTATATCCCCAGCAGCCCTTCACCCTTTTTAGTTTTTGAGGTGGGGCTTACAAAGTCACTATGCTGCCCAGGCTCAACTCAAGCTTGTGGTCAGCCTGCCTCAGCCTCCTACTGGTGTCTTTTAACAGAGCAGGAGTTAATTGTTGGCCTGGTCTTGACTTGTGAGGGCCTTAGTTCCTTGCTAAAGCAGACATCAGTGTGTGAGACATGTGACCTGAGACTTCCACTGCCCTTTGTCCCAGTGCCCACCCGGAGGGCACTGAGGAGGGCGCAAGGGGAGAGAGCTTCCGTTGATGGCCACACAGCAGACTAGCGTCCGGTCCTCTGTAAGCTGCCACGTGTTCATGGTTAAGGACATCTTATGGTAAACCTTGAGGACACATATTGTCAGCCCTACACTTGCTATATGTTTATTTTATTTATGTAGATGCATCTATTTATCATCTGTCTATATCATCTACTATAAAACTAGAAAGGTAATCCATTCTTTCCCTCATTTTCAAATTGTTTGGAGGCAGTTTACAAAAATGTGCCGGGCGTGGTGGCTCACACCTGTAATCCCAGCACTCGGGAGGCAGAGGCAGGAGGATTGTGATGTGAGTTGGAGGCTGAGCTCAGGGCCAGCCTGAACCACAAAGCGAGACCCTGTCTCAAAAAACCTAAAAAAAAAAAAAAAAGTGAGCCATACACAATATAGGAAGTTAAGTCAAAGAGAAAATAAAAATGAAAAACTAAGAGAGAATTAGTATACAGAGTCGAATGTCACAGTGAAATCACCCTCGGTGACCAAAGATTAGCTCAGTAGCACCAATCACAGTTAAACATGTAAATGTCAGCAAAATGGTGGAGAGATTCTGACTTCGCTAAATGCTCTGATGCTCAGAAAAGGCCCCAAAAGGGAAAGCTGTTTCCATCTGAGGAACTTTATCATATTTTAGTTAAATTCAAAGGCCAATAAAGCCACAGAACTGTGATTCTTTGGAAGCATATTCGAGTGCCTGACATATCGATGGAACACATTTTCTGGGGCAGAAACATGAAGCAGTAGTAAAAGGTGACGCTCCCTACAGCTCACTGGACGCCTTGCTGGTGCCCGCGTCCTGGGGCTCTTTCTTGCATACTGCTTGGGTCAGTCTTTTTTCTGTCTGTCTTTCGTTCCACTCAGGCTAGAAAAGCCAGTGCTCAGTCATCAGACCATTTGCAGGAAAACCCAGGTTCACAGGTTGGGGGGCTCATTTTGGGGGAAAGTAGGGCAAAAGCAAATTTTCTCAGACCTGTGGCACACTGCGGTACCCCTGGAGGGTGTCATAGTCAGTGTTAGGGCACCTGCTAAGGTGTCACACGGTGCTCAGTGGTCAGCAGCGCCTTCCCACGTGTTGAGGCGTGATACTGACATGAGGAGAGGTCGGGGACCTTGAGGTTGTGAGGTTCCAGGGCAGGGGACTTTCTGCCCAGACGCTGAGGCGGTCGCTGGGGTCGGAGTGCGCAGGGTCTTCGTTAGCGGTGGTGACGGTGGTGACGGTGGTGGTGGGGACAGTAACGATGTGGCTCTCAGCGTGATGATAAGACTGCCGACTGCCGCCGACTTGGCGTCCTCCTCCCCTCCCTGTGTCCTCCGATCACGTGCAAGTCCATTTTGAATGCTGCTGCTTTTGTTCAAGTCTGGTATCTATCTATACCACCACCACGTTATTCTGATGGATCTGTTCCATTGTGAACAGGGTGTGAGGAGGTGTGACACTTTCTAATTGCATATACATATTTGTACCCTTGTATTTTTGCTTTGTGTTAGATTTTGACATTGAACTTTCCTTTAAATAATTTTTAACAGGTGAGAAAGCAAAACAACAAATCAACAACCTGATAAGCTGCCGGCGGGCCCTGGGTCCTGGGTCTCCTAACACACGGGCTCATGAAGGGAAGAGATGCCCTCTGGAGGTGCAAGTGCAAGGTGGTGTCGTGCTGGCAGCAGCTTCCTGTGTGGGAGGGAGGGGGACAGACGACACCCATGGCGCCTGCGTCCTCCCTACAGTGGTTAGGCAAAGCGGCCCACGGGACTCCCTCACAGCTGATTTCCTGGAAGTTCTTAATGTAAAATAATCAATTTTGGGGGGGAAAGCCTGGTACAGGCTGTGTATCAGGACGTTAACAGGAAAACATCACGAAGCTGCAAGTAAGTCCGAACAGAGGCTCGTGCTGTACAATTGCTTCCCCGGGAGCCGGTCATCGCTGTGCGCTTGGCACAGTTCCTCTCGTCCTGAGAGATGGGCTTGCCTGAGGGAGCCCTCCTCGGGCTCCACACTCAAACAAGTTATGGATGTGTCTCTCTCTTGTAAAGGGTTTTCCCCAGTATGTGTTCAGTCTGCTCTCTTTCTCTTGACCTTAAATGACACGTGTTCATCCGAAGGACGTGTTCACGAGCAGCACCGCACATTTTCCATCACAGGCAGGTGTGCTGCTCAGGAAGCTCAAGGCGAGAGGGCAGGCTGGTCCTTCCTGCTCTGGGGGATCGAGGACGATCTTTTCTTACACCTGGTCAGGAACCGACTTACAGCTTTTGTGCAGCCTGACTTTGGGAGCAGCACCTTCTGCCCCGTCAGTGTTGGAGGGGCTCACAGGGCCTGACGGGGAGGGGAGATGTCGCCCCGACGTTGCAGATACCTGTCCTCCGGGGCTCCTCTTCCACAGCAGGGCGGCGGGCTGTCTGGGGCCTCTTTCGCTCCTTCATCTTCGCCTGTCTTTTTCATCAGTACTTAGGCCTCCACTGGGGGTCGTGCCTTTGTGTGAAAGAATTCTCATTTCTCAGACAAGGAAGGGCCTGCAGGAGGCAGCCAGCAGGAGAGCTTCTCAGCCTTTGGTCGGTTGGCGGCTTCCTCTGGCCTCACTGTCCCGCTGTTGGTGCTGGGAAGCACTGAGCCCCAGCCTGGAGGTCTGAGCCTCAAGGCCTGACCAGGAGTGTTTGCTCCCCTCCCCACTCTCCCCTGCCCCA
>PVIR01006763.1:0-22869 GCA_004026965.1 Petromus typicus
CTAGTCCAGCTCAGTAATGTCAGATTCAGTTGTCATTGTTGCGGTCCACTGCAGGGCTAAGGACATCCACTGAGTTCTTGATGATCCTTGTCTTGCTAAACCCTTAGCTGGTGTGACTGCTCCTGCCAATTCCATTTGACCCTGTTGCAGATCTACACAGCCGCCATGTTAACCCAGTAAAGTAAATGCCATTCTTCCCACTTCACTTCACCCTAAATCCTAGACACCTGCAACTGGTAGCCGTGATGAGCCTAGGAGAGTGGAGGCGATCCAAAAGCTCATGAATAGTATTTATTTCTTTTGAGACAAAGATGTTAATGAAGAGCTGCTTTTTCCTAAATTAAAACTTCAGTATTCAGGTTTCATTGCAGTGTTGGCACTTTGTGATAAACACGTGGGTTTGGGGCTGCAGTTTGGCCCTTGGTCTCTAAAAGGTTCATCACCACTGGCTTAAAATCCCCACTTCCACATTCCCTAGGGCTAAGCTTTCTCTTGCTTTGGATCTGGGCTTTCACATTTGAACTGTTGCTTCAGTTTCTACTTGAGAGCTCATAACATACTCTGCCCCTGGGCAAAATTTCACCCTTAGCTACAGGAAGATTGACATTTACTCCTTTATCTTAGTGCCTAAGCATTAACTACACTCTCTCTCAAGTCCCATCAGTGCCCTGTCATTTCTGGCTTCCATGTTTGATTTTATTAGAAGAATATTATAATGATGTTTGTAATCTGAAATTCTCAGTATATATATATATATATATATATATATATATATATATACATACATACATACATGCATGCATACATACATACATTTGTGAATATATGTACCTTTCATGTGTTTATGGGGCAGCTCAACCTCATTTCAGTTCCTCTGGGCTTGATGGTAAGCTGCAGTTTGGTTACATGTATGCTACTCATGTCTTATTATTTGGATTTTTAAGAGATATTCCCTTCCCATGACAATGGCAGAAGTGTGAATGTGTAAAACATTTGGTGGCCAATTTTATAAGTCAACTTGACTGGCCTAAGGAATTCTCAGGTAGTAGTTAGATACTTTTGTGGTTTTCATGTTTTTTTAAAAATCAAACTCAGGACCTGCCAGGCAGGTGTGGCACCGCTGAGCTATATCCTTGGCCTATAAAACACTATTTCTGAGTGTGTCTGACAGGGTGCCTCTGCAAGAGATTAATATCTGAATTAGTAAACTGAGTGAAGAAGATATGCTTTCATTTGTGTGGGGAGGGGTCTTCTAATTGATTGAGAACAGGGCCAAATTATTGATCTCTCTTCTTAAGCTTGGACACCCAACTTTTCCTGCCCTCGAACCTCTGAGCTCCAGGGTCTTGGCATGCTGTGACCTTTGCCACCACGTCCCTGTACTCTCCTCCCAGGCATCCAGACTTTGGCCTCTGCTTCTCCACCTTGCAGATGGCACATGGTAGGATTTTTCAGTCTCTATGAGTCAGTTAATTAACTATGAGTTTCATAATTAATTTCCTCCTATATGTAACATATCATGTATTTTACATTATATACAATATATTTGTATCATATGTTCTATTCTTTTTGTTCTTTGGAGAACCCTGACTAGTTCCAAGTCAAGCCACTCAATCCCATTTAAAACTTCTGCTCATGCTATTCCACTAACATGCTCTTGGACAAAGAAAGTTGCTTAAGCTTAATGTCAATAAAACAAGAAAATGTTTTATTGTTTTCTACTTGTGCCAGTGGGAGCATTCCAATGTCTCATGGCAAAGGTCGAGGGTCATTTCTATTATAGGAAAGACATAAAGAATTGAGAGAAATACCTCAATCATCAGTAAAAGGAATGGAATTCAGGTGTCTTAAAGTTCTAGAGTCATGAAGGAAATATAACATTTAAAATGCTTATAAGTCCGAGACATGTGCTGTGATTTTCAGAACAATCAAGAAAGAGTAGCAAAAGCATGTATATATCATTAGAAATCAACACATGGCTCCTTAAATATCTATAGATTCTGCAGGAGCATGGATTTAAATAAAGACTGAGGTAAGGGTGAGCCTTCACTTAGAACAGAAAAGCTCTGGAGACTTTAGGGATAATTTCAGTTAAGTTGAACTCAGTATATTAGTATACAACTCCAGGTCTTCAAGTCTGAGTAAAATTACTTGCAATTTTGTTGACAAAACATTCTTTAGACATTTTTCAGGATAAAACTCAATGTAATATTTCATGATATCAGGAGATTTATGCCCACAGACACATGATGACTATTTTGCTTCAGTATCTCAATCTGTTTTGTGCTATGCAGTGTGAAGTCATGCAAGCCAACAGAAAGACAAGCTACATGCATGTTACACAGAATATTTGTGCTCCACCACATTTGAATAAAATAGCTCCTTGTGTGTTCTGCTGTTTATCACAGATTTTCCATCTGTATTTAATAGTCACTGGAACCAGGTCAGCAAACAGGGCAAAGATCAGTCAATGTACGTCATATTATTTAGCATTCCAGATACTGCTCAGGGATACAGGCTGTTTGCAATCAAAAGTCATAACATGTGAGTCTTTTTATTCAGGGAATCACTAAAAATCAAACACTATTTAAGGATATTCGCTGCAGTTACAAAGTCAAGAGTAGTTTAAACATGAAGAATAAATTAGACAAGAAGGTTGTTGGATGTTTAATTAAGCTATATATTAAGGTGACTTCTGCTGTTTTTGAACTGGTTAAAAGAGCATAAGGTGACCTACTAGCTGTAATAGTTTCTTACTTGTTGGTGATGACACTTTCAAGACCACTGGAGTTAATTCTGTTTCATCCTTTCCAGCCAAAAACGTGACTCAAGTTTCTTTCACTTGTAGGTGTCTGACCAAATAAAATGCATTTCTGAGCCTATATATTGAACGTGTATATTATTAGCTTGTGCCAGAATGCTACAAACTTTCTTTACAACTGTCGCTTGCTATGGAGGAACTACATCCTACCTTTTAGAAGAGATTTTCTTGCCTTTGAACAGCAGAGCTCATGGAATTATAAATGTAGAATTTCTGATTTCATCTTGACTTGGCTTCTTGGCCAAATATACAACTGTATTTGGTAACATTTCCCCCTCATTCCTCATATTCAATTGCTTTTCTCATCTCCATTCCCTTTTCGTAGCCTCAGCCTGACCTTTCCCTGAAGCCAGCAGATAAGGCAGCTCTTATGGGAGAAAGGAGAATTAGAGAGAAACTCTCTCAGCCCCTTCCTTTGTCCTGTGATTTCCACTTTCATTAGTCTTGTGAAAAGGACCTTGTTTCTGTGCATGGCATGTAACACTGGAAAAAGCAACCATTCGAATTATCCTTTTTTCTCTAATATCTCCATGGTACTTGCAATTTAATTTTTCAGAGTGTGTCTCTTTTTCTTACTCCTAAAGCTATTCTGTCTCCTGAGTTGCCCATGTAAGTCAGTAACACGACTTAGGCTTTAAGCCAGGAATGTTTCAGCTTCCACAATTCTCATTCTCTCCCCAGCCATCACGAGCTCTAATAAACCAGTCTATGTGGTCACTAAATTCCATGAATTCTAAGAAACATTTTCTGATTTTTGTCCTCATCACTCTTCTCCAGATTCCCATTGTATTTTTCCAGAAAAGTGTTGTTCTCCGTGTGCCCCTCCGTCACTACTTGCTGACTGGGTTTTCTTCTGTTGGTGCACTTTTCCCTCCACTTTCCACGTGAGTTTGTGCCGTAGAAAGGAGGAAGGAAAAAGGGAGAAAAAGGAAGGAGTATGGATGGTACTTTTCTTCTGCTCAAAATCATTGACTTCTTACCTGCTGGGGGAGAGGCCCCAGTTACTTTCTTGCTCCAAGTTGCCTTCACGTTCTGCAGCTGTGCTCGCGCCGTTCTCTGACCTGTGTCAACGCTCTTCTCAGGACAGATCCAGTGTGCTCTATGCAGGCCGGGCTTAGTGGTGAATTTGTGGCATCTGTTGTGTTCTGTCTGCCTGTCCCATCTTTACCTTTTTAGCAGGTAGGTATATCCCGTTCAGTTTTCCTACGCCAGCTCAAGTGCCATCTCAGAAATATTCTCTCAGGACCTTGGGAGACTTCTGAAATTTTTCACATTTCTTTGGTACATGCCCCTCTTGGACTCGGTATTGAATTAAAAATTATGCTTTGATAATTGCTTATCTTTCTTAGTGTCCTGTATATATATCTTTGTAAAGTCTGTCAAGTCATAGTGTAACCACTTACTTATTCTCAGAATCCCTGCTAGACTGGGAGATTCCTTAGGGAAGGTCTCCAAGTGCGCTTTTGATTCTTTTATCCTCAGAAACTAGGATACATCAGTTCCTTACGAATGTTTGCACATATTTATAGAATGAAAGGATTTGTTCCTTCTCCATTCTTCACCAGAGAGGGAAGGGTCGTTCATGTCTTCTACTTCCTTTTCCCCCGTTGCACTGTGGTTGTCATTTAAAATGCATGAATACACGCTTATTCAACTGTTTAATTCCCATCAGTTGCATTCTGAATCTATTTTTTTAGGTGCTTTATAGTTAGAGGATGACAGTTAATTTAGGAGCTAATGACATGAAAACACTTCTCATTAATGAGACTTAGTGTGCCCTTTGTAATTTATACATTTGAATTTTTCTCATTCTCTTCCCAAAGAGAATCTCTTAATCTTGGAATCACTGATAAGGATTCACTTAGTTGGATCCTATGCAGATTAGCATTGTGTGCCTTCTAATTTTTGAGTCATTTTCAGTACAATAAATTCTCTGAACACTTAATTTTGAAAGTACTATATGACAAAACAACTAGTATTCTTGGAAAAGGTTAAATCACCAGTGAAAGAGATGAGAATATCGTGACTCACAACGCCATTCCTTTGATCAACTGCTCTGGCTCCTGGAGGTTCCCCCTCCTGTCTGCCCTGTGATGTCTGAGCCTGGCAGACTGTCAGTGAACTGACACTTGTACCTCATCAAGGGAGCCATATCACAGAAAAACTATGATCTGCTGTTGCATAGCTTGGGTAACGCCTCCGCCTCCCTCACGCTGGGCTGGCAGGCGTGAGCCACCACGCGCGGCACTGCGGTGTGTGGTGCTGGCTGCCGCTGGGTGCGTCTCCACATTGTTGTCTGTGGTCACCAGGAACGGAACCCTGGACCTTGCACTTGCAAGGCAGGAGCCGGAACCGCTGAGCTAGCTCCTTGGCCCCTTATTGTTCTTTCATAGCAGGGAAGATGATTTTCTTATGTAGCTTGACGTATCTAAATGAAAACAAGACACAAGTTCATTCACGTACCTTACATATTTATAAGCGAATTATTTCTAACGGCGAACGTGTGCCCCCGCCCCTGCTTCCTGTCTTCCTTCTCCTCCGTCCTGCACATCCTTTCTCCTTCGTCTCCCGCTCCTCCTCCTGCTTCTTTTTCTCCTTCTTCGCTACTCAGGCAAATCTCTAGGACATTTGAGTGTATTTACCTTAACTCCTTAAATCATTACCCAACAGTTTATTCATTTATTTATTGAGTTCCACAGAAAGAAGTGAGTCATCCTCCTGAGAAACTCATCTCCTTCCCAGGATGGAAGCGAGTTAGAATGACTGGTTCACTGTAAAATGCAGGCTACTTCTCCATGCATAGTTATGGGATGAATGGAAGCAAAGAAATAGAAAGAAAGAAGAGTGTCTCTTTGTCCTGCTCAGAATTCTCAATTTGCAAATCAATTTACAAGTAAGCCAAAGTTCAGGTCTCCTAAAAGAGAATGTCAGCCATTTTTAGCGTGGGGTGAACAGACCTACCCATTGCCAAACACGGGTATAGTGAAGAGCTGAGAAACATGTCACACCAGTGATACTAAGATGTAGTTTAAAACTTATAGTGGATTCATTTCTTTTCTTAGACCAGCATCCCTTTCCGTCACCTGCATCCTGCAATTGTTTCTTCCGACAGGAGGGAAGAGTGTGTAGCTCTCACGCTCAGAATGCTCTTGGGACCGTGAGCAGAAGTGAATTTCCACCGTGAGAGGTGTCGCGGCGGAAAATCTCCTCAGGCACGAGTGCGAGCGTAGACTTTCAAAGGGAATGTGGAAGTCGTTTTGGAGCAGAGGACTGTCTCTGGATGAGGCAAACGTGGAAGAAGAGCAAAGGGGGGTATTAGGGTGAATGCCTAGACAGGGAGAACAGAAAACACGGAGACAAGCAGTGAGAGATGGCTTTAAAACGCGAGGAAAACTGTGATTTTAATTGAAATAAGGTTTAATATTTGTTTTGACTCCTGCTTTCACTTCTTTAAAACTTTTCAACTATTCATGTTTTTTGGTCCCCCCCCCCCCCGCCTTGGGTCAGGTTGAATCGTGTATTATACAAAATGTTTTCTCTAGATTTCCCCATTCAAGTACCATGCTGTAGATGGTGAGAATATGGTAGATAAGAAAAGGCTGGGATTTCCTGGAAGGAGAACTACGAGAGAGACCTGCAGAGTTGTGGACCAAGGCCGTGTCTTCTGTAGAACAGAGAGCAGAACCTATTCGATACTTAGAAAGTAACGCTTTGCATACCATTGGCCCAGTATCGGAGAGCAGGCGATATCAAGTCACTATGCAACTCTTTCTGATCTGACCGTCTGAAAAAAACCAGCAATCCATTCAACAGTGGAAACGGTCTGCTAGGGGCTAGGCTTTCCCAGGCTGGTGGAGAAAATATTCATGTCGACTATATCCTAACAGCATGCTTCCTTCAAGTCTCCTTGCGGGTCTCCCATTGCCGCGCAGGCCTTGTTTTAGGGCAGTGGAGAACTGGTGTGATGTCCCATGACAAGATAAAGCAGGAAATATCCAGAATACCCGCCCCCCCCGATTTCATGAAATTATTTTTAGAATTATAATGTTGTAATGACTTTTTATTTTGATGCACAATTAAATACAAAATCAAAGATATAATGTAGTATTTAAGACTATCAAAGTAAGATTTTTTAAAAATCAGTAATAGTTGGCAGATGTATTAAATGCCTTTTGGACCTGTAAAAAGATAAAATTATTTTTCTTTTGACATTAGGGAAATGTTACAAAAAAATTCTTAATTTCAGGAATGAAAGAAAGATTAATGTTAATTCCCCTTTATTATACAGTATTATTCCTGTAATAGGCAGGTGAGCTGTATTTGCTAATGTGATAAATTTTGGAATGATACTCTGTTTGAACTGCAGTTTTTCATTTTTATTTTCTTTGTTATGTAGACTGGAATTTTTCTTTCTTCTCTATCATCTGAAATATTTAAATATCAAATGTGTTTGTCAAATCTTTGACAGAATTTCCTAATGCTAAATTGAGGTACTTGCATTTTTACTATTTATAGATGTTTTGAATACCATAAGCATATTCCCTTAAGTCTAACAAATACTTTTCATAGGAACTCTATCGTTTTCTTTTTCTTTTTTTTCCCTGTTCCTTTTCTTTTCTCTTTTAGGCTTTTGAACAGAAAAATCTTGACTTTCAGGAAAGATATAAATTTATAATAATAAAATCTATCCTACCAATTTTGAAATAATCCTAAAAATCAGAAGTCTGGACTCTGGAGGTCCAGATTTACCTGTATGGTAGATTTTTCCCCTCAGGGTAATTTATAAACACTCTGAAAACTGATAAAAATCTCCAACTGTTAGGAAGCAACAGAATTTTGTTCTTGTATAAAGCAAGTATTTTGTTCTTTTCCAGCATGAAAATGTTAAGGAACAGTAGTTCTTTGGAGGTAAGGCTATGTACATATTTTTCTACTTTTTAACTTTGTTAATTAATTTCCTTTGAAATATGGAAAACACTCTCAAGTGGCAAGGATGACTTAGCATAAAAGAATGAATTACTTCCCTACTTTGTAAATAGATGCTCTTAAGCATGCCATTTATGAATTTCTTCATAAAAATGAGACAGTATTTATTAAACCTACTTCATGTTGCTTGTGAGGGTTGTGTGAACTTGCTATGAAAAATTTTATTTTGATGCTCTTTCTACTATAACCCTTTGCCTTAAGAGCATTTGGCATAATATAAATAATATTAAATACAATAAATATAACCAAACAATTGTAAAGATCTCAATATTTCAGCCAACTATAACTGAAGAAAAAATGAAAAGTAAAGAGGAATAAAAATAAAGAATCAGAAAAGGAATAAGCCTGGCACTGTGATAGGTGGTACTGATTGCTGGTTAGTGTGAGTCTTCATGGCCGGCATTGTTGTATGTGGTTACCAGGGATTGCATCTTGGACCTCGTGCTTGCAAGGCAGGAACTAAAACCACTGAGCTAAATCCCTGGCTTTAATTATATATTTAAAACTTAAAACATTTTTTTTTTACTTAGGATTATTGAAAGTCTGCAGCAGGTGAGGTTTGCAGGTTGGTTGTTTTCCTGATTGTAGGAGCTCAAGATACTCATAGGGCTAAATGAAAGGATTCCTTATAAGGCAAAGAGCAAAGGACTTGGACCCAACAAATTCACACAAAAGACAGAGTTATGAGGCTTATTTATGTGGATGTGCATATTAATTGGCTCACTGTGATGACCACTTCTTGAAGAAGAAACACTAAAGTCAACATTGGTTGGCACACACCTCACGATTTCTTAAGTATAATGCTATGAGAATTCCCTCTTATTAACAGAGAGACAGGCTTTCTGATCTGTGTGTTCCTTCTCAACAGAGTGAGAATATTCAGATACACACTATATCAAAATGACTTTAAAAAAATTTTAGCCCTAAGACACTTCAACTCTGATTACTATTAAATATTCTATTTAAATGATCTAAAATAATTTGACTATGAGTAAACAAGTTCTTCACTCTTCTGAATAGGTCTTTGAAAGCATTATGGCCACAAAAGATGAAGATTATGTCTTGACATAAATATATTGTGAGAGAAACATCTATCAGGAGGATGAAAAGGGCCATTATGAAAGGTTTGGGGTCTTTTCAATGACTAAGATTGTTGAGGGAGCAGCATGCTAATTTTGCCAGTATGCTGATCCCTATAGAATCCTTGGTCATCATCTCATGGAATCAGCAATTTAAAAGGGGGATTTTCATTGTTTTCCCATTCTCTTGCCTTACCTACAACCCCCAACACCATATGTATATATATATGTATATATATATATATACATACATATATATGTTTGCTTTGTTTTCATTTTTTATTTTTACCATCAAATTTTTTCTTTCCCTTCTCTACCCTACCCTTTTCCCTTTGAACATTTTTTTTTCCTGTTTCACAATACCTGTCATATATTCTGAACCTCATTTACACTTGTAGTTTCTCATGGTAAAGAAAAGATACAATATTTGCACATCTGTGTCGTATTTTTTTCACTTATAAGTATGGCTGTGAGATACTACCATTTAAGTATAAATATTTCTAATTTATAATTATTTATGGCTGAGTGAGACTCATATAATACTCCTATAAAGTCAAATGGGACCTTGAGTCCTAGTTTTGTTTTGAATCTCCAACTGATTTCCATATGGTTGCATGAGCCTACATTCCTACCGACAATGGAGAAGGGTTCCTTGCTCCCTACAGCCCGTCAGCATGTGTTGTTGGTTGATTTCTTGATAGCAGCCATTCTTTCTGCAGTAAGATAGAATTTAGTGTTGCTTTCATCTGCATCTCTTGAATGACCAGTGATGTTGAGCACTTTTTTATATGTTACTTTTCTGTCTTTACTTCTTCCTCTGAAAAATGTCTGTTGAAAACATACCATGTACAGGTACAAACTTTTAATGTTGAATGTGACCATAATGTATATCTGAAATGTATCAGTAAAGTCAATAAAAAATAAAAAAGAGGGATCTAAAAAATTAATTTGTTGTGGCTGGTTTCCCACAAAAAGGGTTGTTAGAGCCCTTATCTTATCTATCTATGACTGTGACCTGTTTTGGAAAGAGTTTTGCGAAAGCATCAAGTTAAAATTAGATCATATTAGAATAGCATCGCTCCTAGTCCAATGTGACTGCTTTCCCTACAAGACGAAAAGAGAAATGATGAGAGATGTGGGTAAAAGGCCAGGTAAAGACAGAGAGGCAGTGACTGCAAGTGTAAGAACAGCCAGGAGATGTCAAGGGCCGTCAACATCACTGGAGGCCAAGAAGCGTTCAGCAGAGTTTCACGTGAAGCCTCTGGGGCCCAACGCCTGAATTTGGGGCTTTTATTACCCAGAATTCTGAGGCACTATATTTTATTATTTTAAGCCACTCAGTTTCTAGTCACTCATTATGGAGATCCAGCCTTAGACATTTAGCACGCATGATCGATGTGTCATTCACACAATCTCCATTTTCAAGTAAATGAAGGGTGAATAATTAAATCTTGAGAGAATCCTCCCTAGAATCCCGACTGGGGTAATAGTGAGGTAAGAACTTGGTGCTAGTATTTCCTTCATAGATCGCTGCATCTATTAAAAAAAAATCCTATTCCATAAGGCTTGGTGTTAGGAATGCTTACATTTACCAAACTCATTGGTCAGTAGAGTGGAAAGAATATAGTAAACTTTTAAAAATAAAAATAACACAATAATCTCAAGACTGCAGATGTTTACATAGAAAACACTCTTCCTTTCTCCTAGGTCTGCCTTATTCTCCAGAGATAAGCACTATAAACACATTTTTCATATACTTCTACTTACATGATCTCAAACTGATAGAAGCCATTTATGGGAAACGCACTGCCAACATCACGGAAAATGGGGGAAAGTGGAAAATATATCCTACAAAATTAGGAACAAGACAAGTTTGTTCACTCTCACCACTCCTCTTCAATGTAGTACTCAAAATGTCAGCCAGAGCAATCAGACAAAAGAAAGGGAAAGAGTTGGAATAGGAAAGGAAGAAGTCAAGCTGCAGCTACGTGCAGATAATATACTGTAGGGAGGAGAACCAGAAAATCTGAGAGAACTGTTAAACTGATGAACAGATTCAGCAGTGGAAGAATATGGAATCAATGTACAGATAGCAGTAGCATTTCTGTATAGCGACAGTGAACCTACCAAGAAAGAAATCAGGAAACTGATCACATTCACAGTAAAATAATAACTAAACCAATCTAAGGAAGTGAAAGACCTCTATAATGAAAACAATCTTATTCATGAAAGGATTTGAGGCTGAAGATTTAGCTCTGTGTTTCTGTGCCTGCCTCGCAAGCACAAGGTCTTGAGCTTGATCCCCAGTAACCACACACCACAATGCTGAGTGTGGTGACTCACATCCATGAGCGCACACCACAATGTTTAGTGTGGTGACTCACATCCATGAGCGCACACCACAATGCTGAGTGTGGTGACTCACATCCCTGAGCGCACACCACAATGCCGGGCATGATGGCTCATGTCTGTAATCTCAGCACTCAGGAGGCAGAGGCAGGAGGATTGCTGTGAGTTCCAGGCTTTCCTGGGGTACATAGTGAGCTCAGGGTGAGCCTAAAGTACAAAGCCAGACCTTGTCTCTAAAAGAAAGAGGAAGAAAGAAAGAAAGAAAGAAAGAAAGAAAGAAAGAAAGAAAGAAAGAAAGAAAGAAGGGGCGTGAAGATGACAGAAAATTTACAGACATCTCTTGTTCCTGAGTAGGCAGAATTACTATTGTTAAAAGGGTCATATTACAAAAAGCAATCCATAAATTCAATGGAATTCATGATAAAATATCAACAGCATTCTTTAGAAAGCTAGAAAAATAATCCTACAATTTATGGGACAGAAGAGACCCAGAATACCCAATGTAATTCTGAGCAAAATGAGCAAAGAAGGCACCACAGTCCCAAATTTCAAATTCTATTATAAAGGAGAATTTTTATAACAAAAATAGCATGGTACTGGATAAAAACAGACATATACACCATAGAATAAAGCACACAAATAGGACCATACAAACCTTTAGTCTTCTGATCTTTTTTTTTTTTTTTTTTTTTAAGGTTTTTTCGAGACAGGGTCTCGCTTTGTGGTTCAGGCTGGCCCTGAGCTCAGCCTCAAACTCACATCACAGCAATCCTCCTGTCTCTGCCTCCCGAGTGCTGGGATGACAGGCGTGAGTCACCATGCCTGGCACTGTGGTATGTGGTACTGGTTGCTGCTGGGCGTGGGTCTCCACACCCAGTACTGTATGTGGTTACTGGGGATCGAACCTGGGCCCTTGCGCTTGCAAGACAGGCGCCGGAACCGCTGAGCTAAATCCCCAGCCCCTAGTCCTCTGATCTTTGACAAGATGGCTACAAACATATAGTGGAAAAAGTATAGCATCTTTAACAAATGGTGCTGGGAAAATTGGTCATCCACAGGCAAAAGAATGGAACTACCCATGTATTTCTCCCACATGCTAAAATCAAATCAAAATAGATCAAAGATCTAGAGATCAAAGAGATAACAGAGAATATTCTTGAAAATAAAATAATGAAAATACCTGTAGACATAGTCATAGGTAAGAACTTCCTGAATAGATTTCCAATAGCATAAGAAATGACACAAAGAATTAACAAATGAGATTATATTAAATTAAACGTCTTCTGCACAGCAAAAGAAACTACTAGTGTATCGAGGAGACCTCCTTCAGATCAGGAGACTAACAAAGACTGGAGAGGATGGGGAGGAAGCCCTTCTACATTGTTGGTGGGAATGTAAACTACTACAAAAATGGAAAATGAAATGGAGATTCATCACAAAACCAGAAGTAGTCATTTCTGTCCTAGATATTTCTCTGGAAGAGTTAATGACGTCATACGTCACGAGGCACATTGGCACACGTCAGAAACAAACAAGATGTGCGTGCTCACGGTGCTAAGGGGCTTCCACGTGTCTTCCGCTAACTGGAAGGCCCGAGACACAGAAGGGCAGCCCTCCTCCCCTCTCCTTGTGCCTGGCTTGCTCCGGTAACACCTTCGCCTCTATCGAGCTGTATGAAAACGAGGCATGGAAACATGCGGATCAATCAGCCTGTATTGCCTGGAAAATAAAATTAATTGAATAAGACCCTGATGCTGTATTCTCAGCCTCTTAAGTAGCCCCTTACCCAATCATGTAGCTGTGCTCCTTGTGCCTAAATATGCCTCATATCTGTAACCTCACCCTTTCCTTGTGGAGCTGAGGGACCCCCGGCCTTTGTTCTAACACTGACTGTTTTGGAAATAATTCTAGGTCAGTGTCTGCTGATTCTAGGGCAGTGTTTGTCTGCTTACCTCTGACAATGCCTACTACATATGCTTTTACTTCCTAGACTGCTGTTTGTGACCCTAGAAGCTTTCTAAAGATAAGCTGCTATAACAATATCAGTACAGTTCATATCCAACAACTTATGCAAGTAGCCTAAGTGCTCAACAATTAATGAAAGGATATCGAAAATGTGGTTTATTTACATAATGGAATATTACCCAGCCGCAAAGTAGGGCAGTTAATAAGAAAAACTGATGGAAACTCAAGACAATAATATTAACTGAGCCAAGATAAAGCCCAAAATTTAAACAAAGAGTAAAAAAGAGGAGATGTGAAAAAGACACAGAGTTATTAAAGATAGAAGAGGAGAGTGGGGAAAAAAGGGTACAGAATGATCAAAATATGGTATATCACTGTCCTAAAACAAACACAATTATCATCACAAACCTGTTCCCATTTAAACAGTAAAAACCTACCTAGAAAATATTGAAATGTTTGTTACAAATATTTTTCAGAAAGTGACTGAGGAAAATGTGGATCTGACTGGCAAAATCCTTACATTTCAGGGATCTGCTCTGTAGTTAAAACAAGAGAGCCGCCGTTGACAAAGCTAGTTTTTGTTCCTTAACTATTTTAGTTGAAGACAAAAACACCTGTGTGGTTCGCACATCATTTCTTTCTTTCTTTTTTGTAATTTAAATTTATTGGCGCATTATGACACATTATGATCACATTCGTCATTCAGAATTTGTACCTGTACATGACATATCTCAATTTTTATTTTTTCCATTACACTCCCCTCCCTTCCATCTCCCCCATATACAAAAGCTTTCCTTCTGTTTTTTCCTTTTTACCATCAATTTTTTTATTTCCCTTCTAATGAAAGTCTAGAATGAAATTTCCCTATGACTTATGTGAGAAGTAAAATAACGGACGGTGAACAGTTTCACTAATGATTCTTGTCAAGAAGGACTAAAACCTAACAACAGAACTTTACTATCACACAGCTCTAGTTGGTAGTTAAAATAAATTTTACAAGTTAGGGTTTTTATGTAGCATATGTTCTTTTTATGCAATTACATGATCATCCTGCATATCAATTATTAATATTTATTAGTATATCCTTTATTATAAAATGAATTATATTAATTATGAGGTGTGATTTTTCACTCATAAAATATTCTACACTTTTGTTAACTCTATACAGGTAAAAATTCCATTTTGACTACGTTTTGGGGGCAGCACTCCAAAGGAAATCCAAAGAATGCTAAGTCTCAACACGCAAGTTAATCTAAGCAACTTGACTTCCTTATGGAATGGACAAGAAAGATATTGGTGAGACTGCTGGGCTATCTTGTACCCAATTCTGGAAATTATGAAAGGAGAAGCACAGTCCTACAAACGATTTTCCCTTACGTGTGGGTGGAGTGGGGACAGTGAGCGTGGGTGTGGTGGAGGTCACTGCGTCCCACTCTGGTACACTGCGTGAGAAGGCACGATCTGACTCAGCCAGCTGGCTCGAGTCTGTGTCTGTCTACACGTGTCCTATGTTTGCTCCCTCAGAACTGGACTCCTTACTTGTTCCTTCTTGTCCTATTTTGAGAAAAAAATTCCTGGAACTGGTCAGCTCTTTGGTGTACTTGATTCCCACAAGTTCTCTCACTATCTGGCCTACGAATAGCTTGTATCTGCTCGGGTTTCTTTGGAAACTGTTATTTTATTTTCTCCTCTTCACCATCACCATTTTAACTCCTGTGGAGCCCATTTCCCCGCACTAACTGATAGCCCAGCAAGACTGGGCTAGTAGTCCCGCACTAACTGAAGAGCGTTTGACCCAGTTCCTTCCAGTTTTAATGATCTGTCGAACACAGAGGTCCATCACCCGCTGTCAGCTCTCCCACTTTTTCACGGCTTCTAAGATAGATGAGTCAGACCTGTAGTGTCTCCAGACAACATGGATAGACCTACTGTGGGAAACGGGAAGGGAATGTGACTAGAACTTTTCAGTTAAGTTCTAGTCTCTTGGGAGTCCAACTGCATACAGTGAAATAATTAATAATTAGGCAGAAATAAGATTTAGAGAATAAGCTGAGATCGGACCTAATCCGTGCTATTCTGGGCAGCAAAAGACCCAAACATGAGCTTGCACACCTTTTATTCCCCCAGAGCCAAGTTTGCTACACTTTTCATTCTATACATTCCCAAAGACCCAGGAAGGCGACCAGACCAGGGTAACTGTCTGAGAAAAGTTATGCAAATGAAGATCCCACTGGGGGCAGACATAGGCAAAGACCCTTGAGAAGTCAGGTAGATCCTGGTTCAGTTCTACTTGGAAGCATCACAGTTATGGGACCACCAAGTCCGGGTTGCCACCATGGGCTAAGAGTTAAGTCCCCTAAGCCCATCTGCAGCCAGGAAAGCTTGACCCGGTCATAGTGCAATTGTGCAATTACTTCTCCCAAATATGGTTGTTCCTAACACCTATGAATTTAATCTCCTTTAAATTGCTTCTATTAAGAAGCTTCTGTTTTCCCAAAATTATTAGTTATAAACCCCAGCTATCAAAACAAGTATTTCCAAGTAGTATATTATTGTACAAGGAGGGAATGATACCTCAAATATTCTAAATTTATAAGGAGTTTATGGTTTATTATTAGAGGGCAATAACTTTGGTGAGGGATAAACAAAGACTCACTATATAATCCAGACCACAAACTTGCTACTATCCTCCTGCCTTAGCCTACTGAATTATGGTATTTGAAGTATGTACCACCAGATTTGATTCTCTTGAGAACAGTAACATTTTCAGAGATAGTGATTATTTGCTTTATTGAACTTTTTTCAGCAAAAGTCAAAATAGCAAAGATCTGAAAATGTTGATGTAAGTGTAACTAATTCAGAGTTTGGATCTGATTCAGAGTTGACTATTTATAAGCTGTTTCATTGGACACCTCACCTTACCTCTGTGAGACTCATATAGTCTAATCTGTAGTGCTGGGAATTAGACATCCATCCTCCCTTTTCAATCTTGAATAAGATACATAAGCACACTCAACACAATGCTGATTGCAGTAGGTGTCCAAAATGCAATAATTACTTTCTAGTCTTTTTCAAAAATATACATGTAAAGCTATACAGAAGTGAACCTGCCCCATCACATTTCTTTTGTATTTTCCATCATTGCATTTCCTGTAACTGATATAACTCTCAGAAGTAATATATAAGAAGATTACTAAAATGATGCTAAAGATTTTGGGGCCTACAAGACCAACAGATGTTGCAATGAGGTTATGAATAAAATGATTTGAATAAATGACCAGTAGTGATGAAACTAATCCTTAATATCTCTAACTAGAAAGAAAATAATTAATGAAACTAAAATCCCACCTAGGTTTTCATTTAAATGAATTTGTTCTGTAGTCTTCAATGTCTTTATCCTTACAGCCCACTAAAATATCTATGAGACCATGAGAGCAAATGCTGCAAAAACAATACTAATCCCTAGGATTCATAGACCACCTAAAGCTAGATTTTGGCAAGAGTTTTTGCCAAATATGTGAACTGATATAATTAGAAAAAAATTGAAAATAAGATCAGCGTTCAACAAAGTTTCATCCAATAAATGACATGATATGTTGTTTCTTTTCCACAGAGTTCTATGACTGGATACTGAAAATTAGTAGCAATCAGAATACTATCCAATGTTGTAGTTACTGCATTTTGGACAATTAGAATAGTGCCATTTCACTTCCATTTTTAAAAATTTTATGATCTTTTACTATTTTTCTTTATCTAGTCAAAGAAAAAAATCCAAGAAATTCGGCTGAACATTTACAACAGAAGTTTAGTATAAATCATTATTGTCTAAAAGGGAGAAATTGAATGCTGGAAAAAATTCTTAATAAAAACATGCTCTAGAATCATATTTATTTATACAGATTAGTGCTCTGATAAAACATGAAACTTTCTACAAATAAGGAGCAGTCTCAGTGGCATATAGCTGACCCAGGCAATATCTTAGCATGAAATTGAGAACTGATCTAGAAGCTATTTATGTCAAACTTCTCACAGCTATGGATTTGCGGAATTAACCATTGTCCAAGAATTAATGAATTGGACAAGGGGTAATCCATATAATCTCTCTGTTGACAAATATCAATCTGAAAAGATGTGGCTTCATTGCTAATAGCTGAGGAAAAATGAGGGAGAGAGAGAGAGAGAGAAGGAGGAGGAGGAGGAGGAGGAGAAGAAGAAGAGGAAGAAGGGGGATGTAGAAATTTGCCAATCAAAAAGAAAGAAGAGAGACAGCTTTAAAATTGACAGGGAGAGAACATTACTGAAAATAACCTAGGCAAAATCCATTTTAAGGTTTTGAAAATGAATTTACATTCTTAGAATGCAAGAAATCTTGATTTCTTTGAAACAGGAGCAGAAAATCGTAAGGAAAAAGCATGATTAAAAAGATAATATCCAAATTAAAGAGAGATGACTAAGTAAAAATTTTCAGAAAATAAGAAAAAGATAAGCATAGTTACAAACAGCCAAGGCAAACAAGTATCCAGGGCATTGCTGAATATTCATTCTATTACAGAAACTTCCAAGGGTGTCCCAGAATGTCAAAGGAAAGAACAAGGACAGGAAAATTATCACAATGAGAAAAGACAAAAAATATGAAGAGTGGAGGCTATGTTACGATAATAGATCTAGCTGATAACAAAAAGAAAAAATGAAAAATGCCTCAGAAAAATCTCTATATAAAAATGAAAAACATAAATAAAAGTCATTTGCTGAGGTAAAAAAATATCTGCATATGTTTTCAAAAAATTTACCAAGTTTAGGAAAATGTCAACAAAAGTTGATATATATTTAGATACAGCAATGTCTGGCTTTGAGTCATAAGTTCAAAGGCCTTTTTGTTCCCTTCGAATTCAGAAATGATGTGCAAACATGCAGCTCTGTCTTGTAATACAAAAGTTACCAACAGAGAACACTCAGCTTGTTTATAATGTCCAAAGTAACTGAATAATGAACAATCTCCACATAACAATAATACTGTTAAGTCAGTGTCTGTTGTACAGAACATGCTTACACGTTTTATTTCCTTATTTTAAATAATAGTCTATGAAGTAGGTAATACAGTATATCGTCATTTGGAGAAACTGAGTAGCAAACATGTAGGATGACTAAGATGCTACAGTCAAAAGTCATGGAACTGAAATCGAATCTGACTTGATTTCATTCCACATATGTGCTCTTTTTTTTTTTTTTTTTTTTTTTTTTTTTTTTTTTGAGACAGGGTCTCGCTTTGTGGTTCAGGCTGGCCCTGAGCTCAGCCTCAAACTCACATCACAATCCTCCTGCCTCTGCCTCCCGAGTGCTGGGATTACAGGCGTGAGCCACCACGCCCGGCCACATATGTGCTCTTATATTGAGGCACCTGTATAAAACTTAGGAGTAGAGGCCTTAGTCTAAACATTAGTACCAGCTAAGTAGCTTTTAGAAATACAGGCAAAGCAAGGTATCAACAGGGAAATAAACACTGAAAATAAACCACTCACAGTTTCTGAGAAATGCCAGTATAAGAGAGTTGTCTGCTATAGAAGAGAGTAGTACGAACTAGTAAGAGTCCATTTTAATGCAAAAGGATGGAGGCTGAGCTTTGCAACCAATCATGAAGCTGGTAAAAGCAATCGTGTTGAGTGGAACTCGGTCTGTGATACCAGGAATGAAAAAGAGGAAGTGGCTGCGCCCGAGTTCCAGGGGCACTGACCCTGAGCAGAGTGTGGTGAAATGGGGAAAATCAAGGATAACTCGGATTCATTGATCCCCAGTGACTGGGGAAATTAATGATTCTGTGAAGAAACACTGAGGCATTTTCTTTGTGATTCTATGAGGTTGGAGATAAGGTCATGTGATGCAGTTGTATAAAGTGAGAACTATGCAAGGGGATGGAAGAGAATTCTGATACATCAAGAACCTCCAAGGGTGAAAGTGGATCTCCATGTCTATCCGTTGTGCTAAGCTGCCCAGGTAATTTAAGGGCAGCTTGTAGGACACAAGATACTAAGGAGCTTTGAGGTTGATGAGGCATTGAGTGCTTCAACTGATCTTCCGTGTGTCTTCATTCAATAAAGAGAAAGTTATACCAGGAATGAGTTGAGAAGCTCTGGGACAGTAGGATGCAACAAACTAAAGTATAGGTCAGTAATAAAATAGTAAAGTGGAAAAGTGGAAGTTTGAAAGAATGATAGGAATGTGTGATTTAAGGAAGAATATGTAAGAATAACATATTATAGGCAGAGTGGTCCCAAACACCTATGGGATGATTGTGTAGTTGTGCTCCTGACCTAAAATGCAAATACAAGTTACTAGTTTTGAATTATAATTTGAAAATGTAAGGTGCATTTTCTACATGCATGTTAAAATCATCCAGTATTGTCGCAAAGTTTTATTTGAGAGAAGAACTGTGAATCAGGTGCCTATATTTTCAGAGATTGAAAGAATCAAAGAGATTCAGGTTACTATCGTGTATTGAATCAGCCTCTGCCCTCCGGATGTTAAACCCCTTAGAAAAGAAAGGGGTTCATAAGAATGAGGTTCCTTTGAAAGTTTCAGCAGAGGTTAGGAGGGTTTGATTCCATGTCTGAGCAAGAAAAGATGCAGATCTAAAAAGCACACATTTCAGAATGTTGATGTAGAAGAAAGGACTCAACAGTAGAGACATGAGAATACTGAAGAGAGAAGGCGATCCAAAGAAACCACGTTTTCAGAGGCTCCTCGCATCACAGTAGACTGAGTCTACTCAGGCCACATATTTTACTTTTGACTCATTTCCCCATAAGCCAACTTGTAAATCAGGAGCGGTTCCTCATATTTGTCACTCCAGAAAAAAATAGAATCATTGTTGTCATATCTTTATGAACACTGTAAACATATTTATCAGGCTGTCATAGTCTCTCTTTTAGATGACCTGAGGGAAAAAGAATCCAAAGGTGATCATTAGAACGTACCTTGGGCAACAAATGCTACAAAATGAACATATCAGTGTTAAGTGACCCTGACCAAATGATTTAGAATCATCTGAAATGTTAAAAATAAGTAAACAAAAATAACTTTTCAGGCTGTCTCGAAGAGTATGTTTTCATCTGTGGAGTCTGCATGTCTATTTTTTGCAATCATTTCCGGTCTGACATGCGTCATGTGAGTGAAGATGCAAAAAGCTTCCCATTTCTCTAGTCTGAGCTGAATTAACTGACAAGTAATTTTCTGGTGTTGTATTTTTTTTGTTTTTGAAATTTTATTTTACTTTTTAAATACATTTTATGCATACAATATGATCACATTTAACACTGAGAACTTTTACCTGTACATGACACATCTTGATTCTCATTTTCCCCCTTCTCCTCCCCTCCCTACATCCTGACCCCTTGTATACATAACTTATTTCCTTTCTTTTTAACAATAAAGTTTTTCTTTTCCCTTCTTAACTTTTCCCTACCCATACTTTCCCTTTTCTTTTTGCATATTTTCTTGTTCTTTCACATTATGTATCATACATTTTGGCATTCATTAGGTTTTTCATACTAGAGAACAGATACAGTACTTACACAACTGTGTCTTATTTATTTCACTTATGAGTATGTCCTCAAGATACATCCACTTGAGTATAAATGAATAAAATTTATCATTGTTTATGGCTGAGTAATATTTCATTCTATAGAAAAACCACATTTTCATCTACTCCCTTGTTGATGGGCATTTGGTCTGTTTACAAGATTTAGCTCTCATAAATTGAGCTGCCATACACATGGGTGTACATATATTGCTGTGGTATGATTCTTGTAATTCTTTCATGTGCATGCATAGCAGGGGAATAGCTGAGTCAAAGGGGAACAGACATTTTTCAGTTGAAGAAGTAAAAGCAGCAAAGAAACATATGAAGAAGTGTTCAACTTCACTAATCATCTGAGAGATGAAAATGAAAACACCATTCATCTCACTCCAGGGAGAATGTCTGCTGTCAAGAGATCAACCAACAACAAATGCTGGCAGGGGTGTGGGGATAAAGAACCCTTCTCCTTTGCTGGTGGGCATGTGGACAGGTGCAGCCACTATCGAGATCACCTGTGGAGATTCCTTAAATACATGGTGTTATATTTTTGAAGTAAATGAGGAACAGAAAAGAAATACATGCTAGTGTTGTAATGAATAAAATTCTGTAGTGAAGCAGAACCTAACTTCTCGGCTCTCCATGTGGAAGAATGTTTCAGGAGATTGTAGATGAACACGACAAAAAGGTAATTTCACGTCATTCATTCGAGAGTGATAAAGAGAACGGTGAATGCATATCTAAGAAAGAACTTTAGTAAGAAAAACAATTTTAAAAAGATGTTAACAGCAGTAAAAGATAAGAATTAGAGAAAAATGATAAAAGAAGAGGGCAATTGAAGCAATAACTAAGTGGAATAGACTCAGAATAAATATTTGATAGCAAAATCACTGTGCAACGGGATGTGAGTCAGTTTTTCATCAGATTTTTAAAACATAGCTTAAAACACCTTGGAATAGAAGAAAGAGTTGGAATCAGATACAGCATACAGATAATAGTATGGAATAAAGGAGTATTTTCTCAAAATCCATGTATTTATAGGTATATATATACATTTGTACATATAATTGATTGGAAGCAGGTGACCTGAAGAGACCTGGACTTCACAGTCATCTGATTTTAAATATTTTGTTTCACTGACTACTTAATTGACCATATATTGAAATTTATTAATTTTTTGTCAAACAAATGACCATGGTAATAATACATTAATGGCTAAGAAAGAACATGTCAAAGAAAACATTTGAGGAA
Organism: Petromus typicus; assembly: GCA_004026965.1. Lineage (NCBI taxonomy): Eukaryota > Metazoa > Chordata > Mammalia > Rodentia > Petromuridae > Petromus > Petromus typicus. The sequence continues at coordinate 22,022 of PVIR01006763.1, forward strand.
ACAAGTGAGACTGCTTAAAGCTCACCTTGATTATTATATATTTTCCAATACACAGGCTGAAGTATAGTTATCTTTTACCACTGCTATTTTAGAATACTTTGAAAGGTTGATACAAGATATTATAAAGACTTACAAAAGTATAGACAGGACATTTATTTGGTGGACTTCTTTGATGACTTTTGACACAATTTGTTGGTTTCCATTAATTCACTGTGATAATAACCACAATCAGATATTTGCAATAAAAATGCTGACATAATTACCTAACCTTGACTGCTTCTACTAAGTTTGCTAACTCTGAAAATATCATGAGAAAGAACTGGTTGGGAAAGATTGAGTTGGGTCAGTTTTCTTTTGTTCAACAAGAATGTCATGTAAAAACTGTTGAACAACACACTGGGTGAGGACCACATTTTGCACTGTGAAAACCTTTCAGTCTCAGTTTGTTGCGAGTCTTGTAAAACCTAGTCAGCTGTCTTAGGACAGTTAAAAAAGAATAAACAACAGAACATCAAACAGACAGATGTTCTCATTTGATTTTCCCACAGATATTTTGTTGGCAGATAATTGAGTAACATAATGTTTTGTATTATGATGCTTGTTAATAGTTTGAGCATAGTGATAGGCCTCAAGAAACACATGTGTCTCTGAAACATTCTCATGAGTCTTTGAGACCATTGCTAGATGGTGGATTAATACTTATTATTATTGATTTAAATCAGAAATACTACTTTTTCTCCTCATAAAGAAATGTCTGGGCCGGGGAGTTAGCTCATTGGTTCCGGTGCCTGTCTTGCAAGCGCAAGGACCCGGGTTCGATTCCCCAGTAACCACATAACAATACTGGA